>OZ005735.1:28504938-28784938 GCA_963930755.1 Eudasyphora cyanicolor
AAAGCTGAAGAACAGACTTCTTCTGTTTTTCACACTAACTTTTTAGCACTAGAGCTCTTAAGGAATTTAGTGTAATTTTTAAGGACCATTTTCTCTTCAGCAAAAGCGAATATAAAAGTTTGAAGACTAAATTACATACATAAATTCCAATTTCTCATAACACCCCAAATTTTAATTTAAATAAATTATACTACTCATTTCCTGTTCTTGTTAGATGTCCGCTCTTATTTATGCGTATGATATACGGAATATGTACAGAAATCACACCACATCAAGTACAAATTAAAATTAGTCATACAACCCAGTGTATGTAAAATGAACTGTTTTAATTTCAATATTAAACAGTTAAATGAATTGATCTAAGAAATCTATTATTCTCAGAAAACTTCTGTTAAACCACTTTCTCAGATCGTGTTTAATTTTATCTTGTGTGCAGGTCCTTATGATTTCTCAGACGAGAAAATGGAGTATGTACTAAGCCTAGAAATGTTTACTTTTACTTCTATACCCACGACAACCAAATGTTTTTTTTTTTTTTTTTAAACTTTCTACTTCACTTTGTCATGCTTTTACTTAATGACATATGCCTAATATTACCTCTAATCAAAGCATTACCTGTCTATATTCCGTTTTGCTTTGATCTCCTGGTGTTTGCCAAAGAACAAGGTGTCAACTTAATTTAACTTGTGCGTGCGATTTATATATGTATGTGAAGGACATTTATGCTTTGCGTCTAGACTTGATAACTATTAATCATAAGACAGACAGGCATTGGCAAATCCTTAAATATTGCCACATTACTTGGGGTTTAAGTAGCAAAACTTTATTAACTTAATCATAGACTGACTGACTGCTATAAAGATATTTAGTGGTAGTTGTCGTCTGGTTGATGTTGATTAATGGTCCATAAAGATTTTATTTTATGATTTTTAGAATCTAGACAATAGGGTTAAAGTGGGGTTGGAATTAGATCGATCTATCATGTTCAGATTTGATGAATAAATTTGTTTCTCTCAAATAAAGAAAAATGGGAATTATGAGTGGAATACTTAAACTAAAAATAGTAGTATTCAATAAAAAATCATATTCTCAATAAAAAAAAAATTTCTGTGCAATATATTAAAATATAAATTAATCGACTACAGAATTTTTAATAATTCTTAGCAATAAGAAACTGAATAAATATATACATAAATTATTTAAAACTTCATTTTAATAGATTTAAATTACTCATACCCCCTCAAGTACCAAATAGAAATTAAAATAAATCATACCATCCCAAGTACCAAACTCAAATTAAAATAATTCTTACCACCCCAAACATCAAATTAAAATTAAAGTAAATCATACCACCTATTCCTCCAAATGTAAAAAATATTAGTCTGTTTTTAAAAAGCACAAAGGAATTGATATTTAACTAACTCTCATTTCTTGACATTTAAATCTTATTTGGTAATATATCAAATATTATTGTATGTGCAGAATAATTTGAAGTTCTTCATTCGTTAAAGCAAATATAATTAAAACAAGTAAAAGCGTTAAGTTCGGCCATGCCGAATCTTATATACCCTCCACCATGAATAGCATATGTGACCTCACAAAATAACTCAAACCTAAAGAAAATAACACCGAAAACACAAAAAAATAGTAGATGAGAACAGTAGGAATCACAACAAGTTAGATGCTATATATGGGAGCTATATCTAAATATGGACCGATATGGCCCATTTGCAATCCCAAACAACCTGCAACTATAAGAAGTAATTGTGCCAAACTTGATCAACCTAGCTCTATTATTGCGGACTGTAGCGTGATTACCACAGACGGACGGACGGACAGACGGACATGGCTAAATCGTCTTAGAATTTTACGACGATTAAGAATATATATACT
Organism: Eudasyphora cyanicolor; assembly: GCA_963930755.1. Classification (NCBI taxonomy): domain Eukaryota; kingdom Metazoa; phylum Arthropoda; class Insecta; order Diptera; family Muscidae; genus Eudasyphora; species Eudasyphora cyanicolor. The sequence goes on from OZ005735.1 coordinate 28,506,832, forward strand.
TTATGGGGTCTCCGATCAATATTTAGAGGTGTTACAAACGGAGTGACAAAATGAATATACCCCCCATCCTATGGTGGAGGGTATAAAAACAGTAGGAAATGTAACCTACCCAGGTTTTGACTTTATTTTTAGTAAATATTCAAATATTTTTATACCCTCACTTTAGTGTGACGAGGGTATATATCATTTGCTACGGAAAAAAGTGTAACACGTCGAAGGAGTGACCTAAGACCCCAAGTATGTTCGGAGGAAATCCGTTTTGGGTCATTTTAAGTCGAATGAGCAATGTCCGTCCGTCTGTCTGTCTGTCTGTCTGTCTGTCTGTCTGTCTGTCTGTCTGTCTGTGTGTCTGCTGGCTGGTGCGCACGATAACTCTCGAAAGGAGTAACCGATTGACCTCAAATTTGGTATGTGGTAATATTTTTTTCTATCTCCGGCTAAGTTCGAAGATGGGCCATATTGGTCCACTCCTTCTAGTACCTCCCCCACAAAGGGTTAAAATGTTGTGAAATATTGATTCTTTAATAGCTGCTATACTACTTATTCGAATCTTTTGAAATTTCACATATAGTATTAGCTTATTAGTTGCTATCAACTCGAGAAAAATGGGCGAAGTCGCCACGTCCCTTTTGGTACCTCCCACACAAATGCACCATTTTGCACAAAAAGTTAACAGCTTATAACATTAATAACAGTGTATAAAAATACTTGAAATTTTGTACAGTATTATGCTTTTTTATTGCCTACAGTCCAGGGAAAAATGGGTGTTGTTGCCACGCCCCTTTTGGTACCTCCCACACAAAGGTACCTTTTTGGACCAAAAGTTAACAGCTTATAACATTAAAACCAGTGTATACAAATACTTGAAATTTTGTACAGTGTAATGTTTTTATAGCGTCTATAGCCCTGTGAAAAATGGGCGTTATTGCCACGCCCCTTTTTGTACCTCCCACACAAAAATTCCCAAATCATACCACAATTTAATGTCTCATAACGTTTATACCAGTGCACATAAATGCTTATAAGTTGGCACAGTGCAATGAATTTAAAGTATCTAATGTTCAGCGAAAAAAAGGTGTATTATATAAACCCCTTCTGGTAACTCCCACACAAATTGACAGAATAATTCGAGTAATATTCAATATTACATTACTCACAAAGTGAGGGTATACCTTAGTCGGTTTACCCGACTGAAACTTTCTTACTTGTTTAGTCAAATATTTGTACAAAATGTTAAGGAAAAAATCGATAAAAAATAATATATCCTTGGTAGATATAGATTATCCTGAACGTTAATTTAACAAATTTAAATTACTCACACAACCCCATGTACCAAATAGAAGTTAAAAATAAATCATACCACCCCGAGTACCGAATATAAATTAAAATAAATCATACGACCCATTGGCCAAATGGAAAAAACTAAGCTGCGGTTTATAAACTTAAATTAATTGGTGTTTAATGGCTATGCTTCTCATGTCTTTGAGATTTAATCCTTATTTGGGAACATATCAAATATTATTTTGTGTGCAGAATAATTTTAAGTTCATCATTCGTTAAAGCCACTAGTTATTCGCAGAAAACTGTAATAAAAGAAACACTGCTATGGAAAACAAAGAAATATATTCATGTTTCGACTCTGTTTGTAATAATTATTCAAAGATATTTGTATGAAAAAAAAGGAAAATAATTGGACTCATTGTTTATTAAATTGATCAACTCAGAGTTCATTTCGGAGTAGTCGTAGCTATGTCTGTCTGTCTGTCTGTCCGTCTGTCGGTACATATATCCTTGCACTTAAAATATGGACTGAAAATAGATCGAACCAATGTTTATCACACTGATCGACTCAGAATCACTTTCTGAAGTTGATTTAACTATGCCTATCTGTTTCTCTGCCCATCTTTTTATATGTATATCACTGAAATCACAATACAACTATTATAAATTTGCAATGACTTATTATTATGTTTTCAATTTATTTTTAATATATAATATATTTATTGTATTATAAAGCAAACTCATGCGTATGTATTCTTTTGCAGGTAAAATAATTTCCCAGACGTTAGACTAAAGTTTATGATTACTTTTATTGGTGAGTATATTACAACTTTTTGCAAATAAAGTTTTCTCCTCTAATTCGTCTTCGATTTCAATAAAAGTGAAATTTATACAGATATTATTGAAATCCGCTGAACATTTTAAAAAAATTTTAACATATAAGCTCTGATTGCCGAATACTTTCGTAAGATTTTCCCTTAGATCTCCATAGCAGAGTGTGTAGTATTTCTTGCACTAAACTGTTTTGGAACCAGTTTTACAGAAGTGCCTTTACAGAACACATTAAAAAGGTATCCGTTGTTAAAATATTTTCTTTTATGAATGATAGTTATTTAGTCTGCTGTGCTACAAAATATCTATAAGGTGTTAAGTTTCTCTGTATTTCACGTATTTATAAAGTCTTCCTTTACTGAATATATTTAAAAGGTCTTCCGTCATAGCGGACCTTTATAAGTTCTCCCGCTATAACAAACCTTTGCAAGAACTACTATTCCAACAGAGCATTTTAAGGTCTTCCTTCAATTAAAATTAGATGTTATTAGAAGAGGACATTTATAAGGCCTTTTTCTGAAGATATTTTCTTCTACTATAGCTGATTTTGCAACATCTTCTGTTGTGTAAGACCTTTAAAAGAGTTTTTGGTCTAAAATAACTTTGCAAGGCATTCGGTAGTAGAACGTATAATTTATATATATTTATAAGGACGACCTTAATGACTTATTTTATATTCCATTATTGCAGAAGAAAGTATTGCTTTGTGGCAGACCTTTTAATAATCCTTTAACCCCTATGACATTTTTTGTCAAGAAATCCTTTATAATGGTTTCTCCAACAGAAGTGCTTATAAAGAAAGCATTTTTCGTAGAGCATACCATATAGCTTCATATATAGAGGACTTTTATATACATTTATTTATCGATGACTACTACTACTACTTTTATATATGGAGGACTTTTTTATGTGTAGAACTAGCAGTACCCGGTGGGATTAGGATATAGTTCGCCAAACTACTACTACTTTTATATATGGAGGACTTTTTTATGTGTAGAACTAGCAGTACCCGGTGGGATTAGGATATAGTTCGCCAAAATATAACTTTAGCCAACTAAAAAGACGATTAATTTTTGTTGCAATTGCAAATACTAATGAAAAAACTATTCTCTCAATGTGCAGACTACTAAAGGTCATTGACCTCCTGATTAACGGTCACCGACCCCGATTATAGGTCATGGTTCGAGGATTAAAGATCAATGACCGCGATTCAATGTCATTGATCCCAGATAAAAGGTCATTGACCCCGGATTTAATGTCACCGACGCCGATTAACGGTCACTGTTCCTGAATTTAAGGTCAATGTCCCCGATTACACTACGCAACAAAAAAAATGTTTTTTTGTCCTAGACCACAAAATAATTTTTTTGTATAGATTGTGGCGTACTGTTATATAAAATCCAAACCAAAAATTTTTTTATGGATACATTTGTTTTAAAAAATTTTTTATTAAAAATACTATTATCGTCGAAGGTACCCTTAGTATTTGCACTATAATTTTTGGAGTATATGCCCGATCAGGTCGACTTATACATTAAATTGAAGCTAATAATGTGGGCTACCAATGTTGGAAATATCTCTTTTACTTAGAAGCACTGGTTTAGTAACAGTCATTAAACAAATTGGAAAAAGTAGATTTTTTTCAAAAAAAAATCCTGGGGAAAAAAACATAAAAAATTCGAAAAAAAAAAATATTTTATTTTATTTTTAAAAAGTTTGCATCCTAGCGAAGAATATAATGCCTATTTGAAATCTATGGATAAATGTAGAAATTATAGCCCTTTTGGTAAAGGTAAGAGAATTTCAAAAAATCTTTTTTTTTTTTAAATTTCTCTATAAATAGCGATTTTTTTTATTCCTTTTATTTATATTATGTACATTTGAGTTTATTTACATGAACAAGTTTCATTAGAAGTAATTGTGAGTTCTTTGTTGACGTTTGTAGATTTCGTAATCGGTTTCTCTAATGAGGAACCAAATATAATCTCCCATCATTCTTTCATCCCAGTGCCCTTGGTAACGCCGCTCGATGGACTTCAATTCTTGGTGAAACCTTTCGCCATGTTCGTCACTTATGTCGCCAAGATTCTCGGGGAAAAAGTTTAAATGAGAATGCAAGAAATGCATTTTGAGGGACATATTTTCAACCGTTTGGAATACATAAAGCGAAAAATAAATTGGAAGAATACATACATATGTAGTATATACATAAATAGAAAAAAAAATATATATCTAACCAATTTCTTCATAATTTTTTAAAAAATCATTAATCATTGTTTCATATTGCGGGCTTTTATTAGATCCAAGGAAATTTAAAACTACAAGCTTAAACGAGCTCCATGCTGCAATTTCATCCGACGTCAAATATAATTCGAAATTCACATCTTTCATCAGTTTCCTTATTTTAGGCCCATCAAAAACTGCTTCTTCGATTTTTTTGAAAAGAAGGACTTTTAAATAAACTTTTTTTTTTCCTTAAGGCTTTTACAAAATTTTTAAAGAGCCCCAGCTTGGCAAAATAGCGGCTATCCCAGAGGCATAACATACCAACAACTTTTAAATCGCAACAAAATTTTCCAGTCGTGTTCATATTTTATGTATTTTATCAATTTAGCCATTGTTTCGTATGATTCCTTAGTGTTGACAGCATGAGCAATGGGAATCGACGTTTTCTGATTTCCGTTGTGTAAAAGTACTGCTTTCAAACTTTCTTCAATTCTGCTGTCAACAAGTAACAGCCATTCCTTTGAATTGTATGTTTGATTAAGTTCCTCGAACAATCCGGGAATGTCCTTGCAAAAGCATCTGTTATCCACAGTTGTATAAAATGGTTTGTAAGTTATATCACGGACTCTATAATATGATATGTTAACATCGGGGGCCAAAATATTGTACTGTTTCATCCCAGACGCAAGTAGTTCTGGCTTATCTATGGTCAGTTGCAAATCGCTCACTAGATCAATGAGTTGAAACTGACTCAAACTTGAATCGCTCAGAGTTGAGTACTCAGTTGAACTTGATGATGTTTCCGTTATTAGGCTGTTAGCTATACTAGGACACTTCCTACTCCAATCTATTAACTTAGACAAAAATAGCAGTCCGTATCGTGAATGAATGGTTGTCTCCAAATCATTGGCATTCCAAATTGCACGTGAAGTCTAAAATTAAAACGTTTTATTACACAAAACATTGTAATACATTACTTTTAAAGTATTTACCGCATTCTTCCACTAGTCCATCGAGTAAGATTTACATGGCACGAATTACACAAAATACTAGGTGTCCACGATTCGTTCATATTTTTAACTCGTTTACCCAAAATATTACACATATATTTGTGCTATTATTTTACTAAACGCAAGTCGATTTTTTTAATTACATATTTTCCGCAGATGTGGCAGATATTGTCGGGAATTTACGCATTGAAAAGTTCTTTGCCTTTTACTCATACTTCGAAATATAACTTTGAAATATTTTTCAGCAAATCGACTTATCTCTTTAAGGCGCTGAATTACACTAATTTATTAATAAGAAATTTCATTCATAAATTCCGGGTTTAAGGTTCATAAGTTGCAGTACCTGTAGCTGACATATAGTTTGCTTCGAAAGTAGACACCCAATATTTTCAAGACTGCCGCGTACTACTTTGTATTGCGTACATATAATTTTACTACCTGTATATACGACTGGGATGTCCATGCCCCTAAAAGGCGTAACTGAATGGAAACCTCATAAACAAAAAAACCACAAATATTGTTGAATGACCCTCTATCTGAGCGGATCTCATCCAATATAGCTCTCACATTGCATATCATGTTTTTTATGGAGGGTTACGAACGGCCATAAAACCTCGTCCTCTCTATAATTTTATAATGTCTGACATCAATCCTCATTAAATAAAATGCAAGTGCAATGTCTCTTATATCTCTCTCTCACATATGACGAATTCAATACAAGCAAAAACATCATTTAAAAACGAAAAAATATGAAATAAGATTTTTTTGAATTTCCCTAACATTTACAAAATGGCTCATAACTTTTACATCTATCCATAGATTTTTTTTCAAGTAGACAGTGTTTTCTTCGTTAGCATGCTGGCTTTTTAAAAATGTGATAAAATAATTTTTTCGATTTTTTCTTCTATTTTTTATGGTTTGTTTTTGTACCAGGAAAACGTGTTTTTTAAAAAAAAAATATTTTTTTCTCATATTTTTGACTACTGTTACTAAGCCAAAGATTCTACGTGAAAGAGATATTTGCAGCATATGTAGCCCTCATAATTCCCTTTAATTTGAGGTATAACACGGTTCAGTCAGGCTTATACTTTTTTAAAAAAAAATTTACCATAAATTTTTTTTTTAAATATTTTTTCGTGTTTGTGACACCTAATTGCACCAGAAACTGTTATCCACATTCCTTGGACAAACATTTTGTTGCATAGTGTTATTATCAGTCATTGAACCCGTATTACATGTCAATGACTCTGTTTAATGGTCAATGAACTAGCTAAAAGTTCAAACCCGTTTAAAGTCCATTGTCCTGACTAAAGGTCATTGACCCGGATTACAGTTCAATTATCCTGATTAAAAGACATTTCTACGTGAAAGTGATGTTTTATATTATCACGGCTTTATCGAGTTTCGACTTCAAAAAATATGGTCCAAATACTAAAGGTACCTTCCATGAAATTTGGAATTTTAGAAAGAATATTAAAAAAAAAAAAACTTTACCATATTTTTTTTTTTGTTTCATAAAATAGTTTGCCTTAAGTTTTTAGGTCTCGGACACAAAAACAATTTTTTTGCTTAGTGTAATCATTCTCGAACTTGATTATTACTTACAAAAATTGTTTATTTAATTATGATGAAATTTTCTATAAAATTAAAATTTTTTCACTATTTTAATTTCGATTAAATCATTATTGAAATGCCATTTCAACAATCTATATATATAAAAATGGTGTGAAAAATGTATAGTAATTCATCAATTGAGAACGGCTGGACCGATTTGGCTCAATTTTTTTTTCAGTTGTTCGTATTTGCCTGGAGAAGGTTGTTACGAAAGAAAATTTTGGGAAAACCCCCCGGAAAAGTCGGAAAAGTCGGAAAATTGGGAAAATCGAAAATTGCTTTTTCTTGCGAGATTCCTACTGTTCCTATATACTGCTCTCATCAATTGAGAACGGCTGGACCGATTTGGCTCAATTTTTTTTTAGTTGTTCGTATTTGCCTTGAGAAGGTTTTTACGAAAGAACATTTTGGGAAAACCCTCCGGAAAAGTAGGAAATCTATATATATATAAATGGTGTGAAAAATGTATAGTAATTCATCAATTGAGAACGGCTGGACCGATTTGGCTCAATTTTTTTTCAGTTGTTCGTATTTGCCTGGAGAAGGTTGTTACGAAAGAAAATTTTGGGAAAACCCCCCGGAAAAGTCGGAAAATTGGGAAAATCGAAAATTGCTATTTCTTGCGAGATTCCTACTGTTCCTATCTACTGCTCTCATCAATTGAGACCGGCTGGACCGATTTGGCTCAATTTTTTTTTAGTTGTTCGTATTTGCCTGGAGAAGGTTTTTACGAAAGAAAATTTTGGGAAAACCCTCCGGAAAAGTAGGAAATCTATATAATATAAATGGTGTGAAAAATGTATAGTAATTCATCAATTGAGAACGGCTGGACCGATTTGGCTCAATTTTTTTTTTCAGTTGTTCGTATTTGCCTGGAGAAGGTTGTTACGAAAGAAAATTTTGGGAAAACCCCCCGGAAAAGTCGGAAAATCGAAAATTATTTTTTCGTGTTTGTGACACCTAATTGCACCAGAAACTGTTATCCACATTCCTTGGACAAACATTTTGTTGCATAGTGTTATTATCAGTCATTGAACCCGTATTACATGTCAATGACTCTGTTTAATGGTCAATGAACTAGCTAAAAGTTCAAACCCGTTTAAAGTCCATTGTCCTGACTAAAGGTCATTGACCCGGATTACAGTTCAATTATCCTGATTAAAAGACATTTCTACGTGAAAGTGATGTTTTATATTATCACGGCTTTATCGAGTTTCGACTTCAAAAAATATGGTCCAAATACTAAAGGTACCTTCCATGAAATTTGGAATTTTAGAAAGAATATTAAAAAAAAAAAAACTTTACCATATTTTTTTTTTTGTTTCATAAAATAGTTTGCCTTAAGTTTTTAGGTCTCGGACACAAAAACAATTTTTTTGCTTAGTGTAATCATTCTCGAACTTGATTATTACTTACAAAAATTGTTTATTTAATTATGATGAAATTTTCTATAAAATTAAAATTTTTTCACTATTTTAATTTCGATTAAATCATTATTGAAATGCCATTTCAACAATCTATATATATAAAAATGGTGTGAAAAATGTATAGTAATTCATCAATTGAGAACGGCTGGACCGATTTGGCTCAATTTTTTTTTCAGTTGTTCGTATTTGCCTGGAGAAGGTTGTTACGAAAGAAAATTTTGGGAAAACCCCCCGGAAAAGTCGGAAAAGTCGGAAAATTGGGAAAATCGAAAATTGCTTTTTCTTGCGAGATTCCTACTGTTCCTATATACTGCTCTCATCAATTGAGAACGGCTGGACCGATTTGGCTCAATTTTTTTTTAGTTGTTCGTATTTGCCTTGAGAAGGTTTTTACGAAAGAACATTTTGGGAAAACCCTCCGGAAAAGTAGGAAATCTATATATATATAAATGGTGTGAAAAATGTATAGTAATTCATCAATTGAGAACGGCTGGACCGATTTGGCTCAATTTTTTTTCAGTTGTTCGTATTTGCCTGGAGAAGGTTGTTACGAAAGAAAATTTTGGGAAAACCCCCCGGAAAAGTCGGAAAATTGGGAAAATCGAAAATTGCTATTTCTTGCGAGATTCCTACTGTTCCTATCTACTGCTCTCATCAATTGAGACCGGCTGGACCGATTTGGCTCAATTTTTTTTTAGTTGTTCGTATTTGCCTGGAGAAGGTTTTTACGAAAGAAAATTTTGGGAAAACCCTCCGGAAAAGTAGGAAATCTATATAATATAAATGGTGTGAAAAATGTATAGTAATTCATCAATTGAGAACGGCTGGACCGATTTGGCTCAATTTTTTTTTTCAGTTGTTCGTATTTGCCTGGAGAAGGTTGTTACGAAAGAAAATTTTGGGAAAACCCCCCGGAAAAGTCGGAAAATCGAAAATTGCTATTTCTTGCGAGATTCCTACTGTTCCTATCTACTGCTCTCATCAATTGAGAACGGCTGGACCGATTTGGCTCAATTTTTTTTCAGTTGTTCGTATTTGCCTGGAGAAGGTTGTTACGAAAGAAAATTTTGGGAAAACCCCCCGGAAAAGTCGGAAAATTGGGAAAGTCGAAAATTGCTATTTCTTGCGATTCCTACTGTTCCTATCTACTGCTCTCATCAATTGAGAACGGCTGGACCGATTTGGCTCAATTTTTTTAGTTGTTCGTATTTGCCTGGAAAAGGTTTTTACGAAAGAAAATTTTGGGAAAACCCTCCGGAAAAGTCGGAAAATTGGGAAAATCGAAAATTGCTATTTCTTGCGAGATTCCTACTGTTCCTATCTACTGCTCTCATCAATTGAGACCGGCTGGACCGATTTGGCTCAATTTTTTTTTAGTTGTTCGTATTTGCCTGGAGAAGGTTTTTACGAAAGAAAATTTTGGGAAAACCCTCCGGAAAAGTAGGAAATCTATATAATATAAATGGTGTGAAAAATGTATAGTAATTCATCAATTGAGAACGGCTGGACCGATTTGGCTCAATTTTTTTTTTCAGTTGTTCGTATTTGCCTGGAGAAGGTTGTTACGAAAGAAAATTTTGGGAAAACCCCCCGGAAAAGTCGGAAAATCGAAAATTGCTATTTCTTGCGAGATTCCTACTGTTCCTATCTACTGCTCTCATCAATTGAGAACGGCTGGACCGATTTGGCTCAATTTTTTTTCAGTTGTTCGTATTTGCCTGGAGAAGGTTGTTACGAAAGAAAATTTTGGGAAAACCCCCCGGAAAAGTCGGAAAATTGGGAAAGTCGAAAATTGCTATTTCTTGCGATTCCTACTGTTCCTATCTACTGCTCTCATCAATTGAGAACGGCTGGACCGATTTGGCTCAATTTTTTTAGTTGTTCGTATTTGCCTGGAAAAGGTTTTTACGAAAGAAAATTTTGGGAAAACCCTCCGGAAAAGTCGGAAAATTGGGAAAATCGAAAATTGCTATTTCTTGCGAGATTCCTACTGTTCCTATCTACTGCTATTTCTTGCGAGATTCCTACTGTTCCTATCTACTGCTCTCTTTTTCAATCCAAATTTTTTTATTAATTTTCTATTAAACAAAAAAGTTTTCTATTAAACATATGTACGAGTATGTGCTATTTTTCTTGCTGCAATTCATTCGAGTTTTGCGTATTGTTACACTGATTTCGCGTATCACATCGGCAAACGGTACAAGCATTACGATCAATTAAAATTCAACGCGATATTTATCAATTCGAACATTTTTTCAGATAATAAGTTTGAGTATAAGAGGTAAGGTTATCTTATTGGATTGCGGGCATTGCAAAATCATAATTTCGGATGAATGCACGATGGCGCATAAACGAGCTCTGGAGGCAGTTGACCGAACGATGAAGGATTTACGACGTGATTTGAGACAATTTGGTGAGTCTATGATATTGCTCTCCGGAGATTTTCGTCAAACGCTTCCCGTCATCCCGAAATCTACTGCCGATGAAATTAATGCATGCCTGAAATCGTGGTCTTTGTGGCGGAATGTCAAGAAGTTGAAATTGACCACGAACATGAGAGTCGCGCTGCAGAACGACTCATCGGCTCTTGAATTCTCGAAACAACTGTTGGCGCTTGGCAATGGCCAAATTACTGTTGATGTTTCCACTGCATTGATATTGTTCCCGGCAAATTTTTGCGAGTTCACATCGTCGAACGAGGAACTCATCACCAAAGTGTTTCCAAATCTCGATTAGATTAGTGAACGGGCAATATTAGCAGCGAAGAATAAGGACGTCAATAGCATGAATTTTATTATTCAAAGTAAAATCGAACTCGCTTGATGTGCCAGGAGCTCCGCCGCATAATTTACAGCTGAAGGTGGAATCGATCATAATCATGTTGCGGAATCTGAATCATCCGAAATTGTGCATAGTTCGCGGTTGTCCATTATGAAACTGATGGACAATGTGATTCAGGCGACGATCATCAAGGGAAAATTCAAAGGAGAGGAAGTCCTTATCCCACGAATTCCGATTATTCCAACTGATCTTTCATTCCAATTCAAGCGGATTCAGTTCCCTGTACGATTGGCTTTTGCGATGACAATCAATAAATCTCAAAACCAATCGTAGGAAGTCTGTGGAATTAATCTCGAATGTCCCTGTTTTTCGCACGGTCATCTGTACGTTGCCTGTCTTCTGTCTTCGTTGTTTGTTGTTTATCACATCGCTCTCTACTGATTTCGATTTCTTTTAAACAAATCGCATTAAAATTTTAACTATCTGTGTTTTATTATCACTCTGGAGTTTATCTGAAGGCGTTAAATTGGGGCGAGTCGAAGTTCGCCGCGTCCGCTAGTACTTTCTAAAAATGCAATTATAATAATATTTTGTAAAAAAAAATTTAAGAAGAAAGCAATTTCAATTAAATCTGATTTAATTGCTATTATTATTAATTTAATGTATATTTATTATTATTATAATTATTCAAATATTATTATTAATTATAATAAATAAATATAATTATATGGTGAGAGGGGGCATGGAGATGGTTTACATGGTTGTGGGGAGCCATATTGTTGACAAGGTTGGGAAGCTCTGCTTTATGTGGTCCTTTAATTTAAGTGACTTTTATAAGGGTTTCTTATTTAAAGTTTAAGTATAAAAATTATTTTTAAAAAATATTTTCATTAGAAGATCTTTTCATACCGTCTTCCCCAGAGCAGCAGATCTTTATAAATTCCTTTCGTAGAATCATAAATAGTATTTTCCTTAATAGGTCTTCTGATTTAAAAGACCTTCGTAAAGTCTTCTGATTGTAAAGCCATTCGCAAGGTCTTCTGTTTTAATACTTGTATACCTTAAGGTGATCTTCGGATATAATAAATCTTTATTAGGTCTCCTGATTTAAAAGGGATTTATATCAAAAATGGTTTTATAAGAAGACTGTTTAAGTTCATGCCATTGTCGCGCAACTTCCCCCGCTTGTGCATTTCCTTTGTTGTTTGGCAACCCTAGCGGGGAAGAAGGAGTACAAGTCTCTGCTACAACTCTCCCGGGACGATATTCGCATCAGGGATGCAAAAGTTGGTACAATTGTACTTTTGTGGTACAATTTGAGCTTCGAAAGTACCATGGTACTACCGGACCAATTTGGTACATTTTTATATTTTTTGTTCATCAAATTAATATCGATGTTATGTATTATGGAATGGACAAAAGATACCTACAATTGAAATATTATGAGATTTATAAAATCAGAAATTATATATGTAAAGGGCATAAATAGGACCTTCCCTTATAAGATCTTCGAATTGAAGATAGATCTTCTGATTTAAAAGACCTTCATGAGTTCTCCTAATTTAAAAGATGTTAACAAGAAGGCCTTTTTATAACGTTTTCTCCTATAGCAGATGTTAATAAGGTCACATCTTACGAAAAACCTTAAATGATAAATTTTAATATAAAATGATACATTTTAATATAAAAGTCCTGAATATATAGGGTGATTCAAGTAGAGATACTTTTTTCAATAGCCTTTTTTTGACAGATCACGTGTGAGTCGTGTCTTGCTGTCATGTTATTTTTGTACTTAAGTATTGGTTGGCATTTCAACATGGAAAGACTTACGCCTGAACAACGTTTACAAATCGTTCAACTTTGTTATGAAAATTCACGAAAATTCAACTTTATTACGAAAATTCACGCATCAATCAATGGATTTATTGAGAGAACACTTCGGTGAGCAGATAATTTCACGTTTTGGGCCGGTCGATTGGCCACCAAGATCGTGTGATATCACACCGTTAGACATTTTCCTGTGGGGATATGCAAAGTCTTAAGTTTATGCGAACAAACCCGCTTTGATTCAGGCCTTGGAGCCAAACATCACGCGTGTGATTCGCCAGTTACCAGTCGAAATGCTAGAACGGGTCATCGAAAATTGGACTCAACGGATGGACCATCTGAGACGTAGCCGCGGCCAACATTTGATAGACATAATCTTCAAAAAATAAATGCCAAGAATGTTCTTTCAAATGATAATAAACATTCCCCATTCAATTTGAATTTTCTGTTTTTTTTTTTCTTTAGAAAAGCAGGGAACCTCGGAATGGATAACCCTATATTATCCATTCATAAGGTCTTCTGATTTATATCGAATATTATAATGACTTCTGAAAAAGAGGTACTAAAGTACTTGAAAGGTTTTCTTATAAAGTATTATAAATCAGAAAACCTTTCATAATATTTTCTTCTAAAGCAGATATTTATGAGTTGATCTCTTAAAGAGTACCGCTAATGAAACCTTCTAATATAAGATTTCTTATTAGGATCTTGCTTTAAAAGGTCTTCGGATTTAAGAGAACTTCGTAAGGTCTGCTGATTTAAAGTACCTCCTGATTTAAAATACTAGTATTACATGAAAAGGGGTACTAAAGTACTTTTATAATGTTTTTTGATTTAGAATACTTTATACGAAACCCTTTCATAATATTTTCTTCTGAAGCAAATATTTATGAGTTGATCTCTTAAAGAATACCATTAATGAATCCTTCTAATGTAAAATCTCTTATTAGGATCTTCCTTTAAAGGTTTAAGGGAACTTCGTAATGTCTTTTGATTTAGTGTACCTCCTGATTTAAAATACTATTATAAGGACTTATGGTTTAAACTAATTTTATTAGAAGACCCTTTTATAATGTTTTCTCCTACAGCAGAACTTTATAAGTTTATATCTTACAAAATAGGTTTAAAGAGACCTTTTAATATAAAAACGCTTACAGGGACCTTTATAAGGACTTCAGATTTAAAATATGTCTATGAGTATAAGTAGACATTTATAAGCTTTTTATTTTATAATTAATTGATTTTAACCATTATATGGAATGTAGAATGTACTTTCTTCCCCAAATAATTTCCATTAATAATTTTTGGGATCAAAAATAAAGGGTTTTCCAACAAAAGGTGTAATTTTGATATTTAAAGATATTTAAAATGCCTTTTTTTGAGATAAATGATCGGATGTTTATTTCATAATAAAGAGGAAGGTATGCCGTTAATAATGAAAAACAACATCAGCCAAATGGACACCACGACCACGCTTACAGGATCATATCCTTTTCATGAAATTTTCCATAACTAAATCGCAAAGTGGCTGCCCTATGTCTTTGATCCAACCTCATTTTCGAAAAAGTAAGGTCCAATGACCCCGCCGGACCATAAACCTCACCAAACAGTCACACGTTGAGGATAGAGAGGCTTCTTAACAATAACACTTGGGTTTTCCGAGCACCAGATGCGACAATTTTGCTTGTTGACCTAGCCACCGAGGTGGAAATGGGCCTCATCAGTCAAGATGATTTTTCGATGGAATTTCGGATCATTTTCATGCATTTCAAGGACCCAATCAGCAAAGACACGACGTTGTTGATGATCAGCCGGCTTGAGTTCTTGTGTTAACTGATCTTTATAAGCCTTAGGTAGGTAGGTAGGTTAGGGTGGCAGCCGTATTTTTTATACAAACTCACATAGACCAGTATAGGTCCCTAGTGTTACCACGGGCTGAAATGCCCCTCATCGAAACCAACCTGTTTGATATACAAATTTGTCGATATTACGAATATCGGTACTGGAAAGATCTGTTAGGCTGCCTAGAACAGCCGACCCCAGTATGTCCAGTCGTCGTTTACTCAGAGCGGTACAGTCGCATAGCAAGTGCTCAATGCTCTCCACTTCTTCCTCATCTCCACAGCTTCTGCAGAAGTCATTAGAGTCAATACCCAATCTTTTGGCGTGTTCGCCGATCAAGCAGTGTCCCGTCAGAACTGATACTGACGTAGACAATCTTTGCCTCTCTAGTGCGAGGAGATATTTTGATCTTCTCAGGTCATACCTTGGCCAGATTTGTCTAGCTACCCTGCAGGTGCCGATTTCTGTCCATCTTTCGTTGGACAGCCTGATTGCCTCTTGCCTAAGCCAAAGCTTGCACGTGGATAGTGGCGCACCAATATATGCAAATTCTTCGAGAATTTGTAATGTGGTCCCTTTCCTAGCAAGTTCATCGGCTTTGCAGTTCCCCGGGATATCCCTATGCCCAGGCACCCATATGAGGTGTATGTTAAACTGCTCAGCCATCTCGTTAAGAGATCTGCGGCAGTCGAGGGCTGTTTGTGAATTTAGGGATGTTGCCTCCAGAGAATTGATGGCAGCCTGGCTGTCCGAGTAAATGACAATGCCAGTGTTGGTTACTATGTTGCGACTCAGCCACTTGGCTACTTCCCATATTGCCATTATTTCGGCTTGATAGACACTGCAGGTATCTGGTAGTCTGTGAGCTATATCCAATCTAAGCTCTGCACAGTGTACTCCGAAGCCAACCTTTTCATCAAGCTTCGAACCATCCGTGTAAAAGTGGAGATGGTTTCTATTACCTGGTTTTCTTCCAACCCATTCATCTCTCGCGGGAATCATAGTGATGTAATTTCTCTCGAAGGTGTACACCGTTGGTATATAGTCCACTCGGTCGGTTACCATAGCACTACACTTTGATATTCTCATGTGACCGTAGTTTTTGTACCTCCACATTGATAGGCAGTTTAATTGCCTATCGCTTTGGTTGCAACTTCTCTCGCCACAATATTAATCGGCAGTATATGGAGTAGGGCTTGTAGAGACTCGGTCGCTGTAGTCCTTAAGGCTCCGCTTATGCTCAGGCAGGCAGTTCTCTGAACCTTTGTTAGTAGGTTGGTGATGGTTAGTTTGTCAGTTGCCGTCCACCATACCACAATGCCGTATAGCAGTATAGGACGAACTACTGCTATATATATCCAGTGGACGATTTTAGGAGAGAGGCCCCACCGCGACCCTACAGCCTTTTTGCAGGAATATAAGGCGACGTTAGCCTTCCTTACACGTTCCAATACATTAAGTCTAAATAACAGTTTTCTATCTAGAATTATTCCTAAAAATTTTGCACTTTCAGAAAAGACTAGATCTGTTCCATTTATCCGAGGTGGAGGGTGCACATGTGGGACTTTATTCATCCTAGTAAAGAGAACCAATTCTGTCTTGTTTGGGTTTATGCCCAAACCGCTGCTTCTGGCCCATCTAGCCAATTTGTTCAGAGCCACCTGTAGAATGTCTCGGAGGACGTTTTCGAATTTGCCACTCACTGCGATTGCAACGTCGTCCGCATATGCCACGACCTTGCAGCCACAACGTTCTAGATCTAGCAGAATTTCATTCACCGCTAGGTTCCAAATTAGTGGAGACAGTACTCCTCCTTGTGGGGTCCCTCTGTTTACAAACCTTGTTAGAGTTGTGGACCCAAGACATGCTGTTATGCGTCTTCTGTTGAGCAGACTTTGAATTAGTCTAATCAAACTAAAGTTAACATTAAGATGTGACAGTGCCGCAATTACTGCATCTGAGTGAATGTTGTTAAAAGCCCCTTCTATGTCAAGAAATGCCACCATGGTGAATTCCTTGAAATGCAGGGACGATTCGATAGTGCTCACAAGTTCATGCAGGGCTGATTCTGTAGACTTCCCCTTATTGTAAGCATGTTGGCTCACTGACAGGAGTTTTGTATCCAGGTTTTCCCTAATGAAATAATCTAAAAGTCTTTCCAGACCTTTCAATAGGAAGGAGGATAGGCTAATTGGTCTGAAGTCTTTTGGCCTAGTGTGTGATATCTTCCCCGCTTTTGGTATGAATACCACTTTGGTATCCCTCCATCGATTCGGGATGTATGAAAGCCTGATACAGCCTACATAAATTTTCTCCAGCCAGGGGATAATGTATTTCAACATTTTCTGCATTTCTGCTGGAGTGATGCCGTCTGGTCCAGGTGACTTGAAGGGCTCAAAGCTATTAATAGCCCAGCTTATTCTGGATCTCTCAGTCAACAAGCTAGCGACGCTCGCAGTCCACTCGCACTCTTGTTGGTCCTGCTGATCCTCTGGTTCTGTTAGAGAGTTCCCCGGGAAATGTGTGTCGAGCAGTACATTGAGCGACTGCTCGCTGTTTTTGGTCCAATTATTTGCCTCATCCTGCAAGTAACCCACTGTACAGGGTGAAGCTGATTATATTTTCCTCAGCCTTGCGGCGTCAGAGACCTTTTCCACTTCGCCACAGAAGGTATACCAAGAGCGTCTTTGCGCCTTTCTAAGCTCCTTCTTATAGATCTTGAGTTGCTCTTTATAGGCATCCCAAACATTAGCGACCCCAGTAGATTTAGCCTTGTTGAATAGCTTGTTGCAGGTCTTTTTCATAGCCGTTAGCTCAGAAGTCCACCATTGGGGTTTAGTTTTACCCTTGTACCTTGTTTTTGGACAGGCTTCTTCAAGTGAACTATTTATAAGCCTTAAGACCCAAGTTTTTATGCAAGATACCGTGTAATAACGTTTGTGGAATGCCCAGTTCAAAAGAAAGACGATGTTCTTTCTTCTTCAGTTGTTCTTGAGCGACGTGCACGGGTTTTATTCTTCACATCACTAACTTGTCCCAACAGCTCGAATTTTTCCACCAATTACTGCATTGCGGTCCGACAAGGTGCTTCACGACGACCCAAAAATGCTTTAGTTTTGCGAACTGCGGCTGCAAGATTTTCACCATTTTTGGAGTGAATTTTAATAATTTCAATGCGTTGTCGAATCGTGTATCGTTCCATTTTTATTCCCTACACCACACTGTGGTACAGGGTTTTATAAGTTTGTTTCACGGCAGATGTTTGTAACACCTGAATCACTAGTTGAGTCGATTTAAGTCTTTCCGTCCGTCCGTCCGTCTGTCCATGTAAAGTTGTTTGTCGACTACAGGTCGCAATTTCACTCCGATCGTTCTGAAATTTTGCAGTTTAGATTATTTCGCAGCTGTTAAGATCGCTATTGAATTTGGTTGAAATCGGTTCAGATTTAGATATAGCTCCCATATATATCTTTCGTCCGATTTGGCCCTTTAGTCCTATAGATGCATTTTACATCCAATCGTGGTGAAATTTAGAATGGTAGAGTTTCTTGATCCATGAACCAACATTGCCGAATTTGAAGAAAATCGGTTAAGATTTAGCTATAGCTCCCATATATATGTTTCGTCCGATTTGGGCCTTTAGTAGAGTTTCTTGATCCATGAACCAACACTACCGAATTTGAAGAAAATCGGTTAAGATTTAGCTATAGCTCCCATATATATGTTTCGTCCGATTTGGCCCTTTAGTCCTATAAAAGCTGTATTTTACATCCAATCATTTTGAAATTTAGAATGGTAGAGTTTCTTGATCCATGAACCAACACTACCTAATTTGAAGAAAATCGGTTAAGATTTAGCTATAGCTCCCATATATATGTTTCGTCCGATTTGGCCCTTTAGTCCTATAAAAGCTGCATTTTACATCCAATCGTTTTAAAATTTAGAATGGTAGAGTGTCTTGATCCATGAACCAACATTGCCGAATTTGAAGAAAATCGGTTAAGATTTAACTATAGCTCCCATATATATGTTTCGTCCGATTTTGCTCTTTAGTCCTGTAGAAGCTGTATGTTACATCCAATCATTTTGAAATTTAGAATGGTAGAGTTTCTTAATCCATGAACCAACACTACCGAATTTGAAGAAAATCGGTTAAGATTTAGCTATAGCTCCCATATATGTATATGTTTCATCCGATTTGGCTCTTTAGATCCAATCGTTTTTATACCCTACACCACACTGTGGTACAGGGTATTATTTAAGTATAAAATGTCCCAAAAGTAAATTTATGTAAACAATTTATACATGAATAACAAAATTTATATATCAGAGTTATTCAATATTACGAGAGTGGTGTAGGGTCTTATATAGTCGGCACCGCCCGACTTTAGCCTTTCCTTACTGGTTAGTAATGGTTTATATCTTACAGAATAGGTTTAAAGATACCTTTTAACATAAAATCCCTTACAGGGACCTTTATAAGGACTTCAGATTTAAACTATGTCTCTAAGTAGACATTTATGAGCTTTTTATTTTATAATTAATAGCTGGACCCGGTCCACTTCGTTGCCCCAGATTTCAGATTTCTGATCCCGTCCGTTTTTGGACTAATAACGTAGACTGCCGCCAAATACATATACAAAAAACTCAGCAATCTCTCTAACAAATTTCTCAAGATATATCAATTTTAAAACATGGCTCATGTGGGTGGGGTCACTACCATTGGTCCAATCCCTCCAATTTTTTTACCAATCACGTAGCCTGTCACCAGATATATATACCAAAATTACAGCAATCTCGCTAACAAATTGTGCTAGATATCTCAATTTAAAAATTTTACCTATATAGGCGGGGCCAAGACCATTGGTGCGAACTCGCCCATTTTTCGATCCCGTCCATTCTTCGACAAATAACATAAACTGCCACCAGATACATATACACAAAATTACAGAACTCTCGCTAACAAATTGTGCAAGACACATCAATTTAAAATATTGGCTTAGACGGGCTGGGCTACACACCCTGGTCCTATTCCGCCAATTTTTGTGTCAATCACGTAGACAGCGTCCAGACACATACATATACACAAAATTACAGCCCCATCGCTTATAAATTGTGCAAGATATCTCAATTTGGACAGGGCCACGCCCATTGGTCCGATCCCGCCCATTTTTCTACCAATCACGTAGACTGTCACCAGATACATCTATATATGCAAAATGTCAGCACTCTTGCAAACAAATTGTGTAATATATCTCAATTTCAAAATTTGGCCTATATGGGCGGGACCACGCCCATTGATCCGATCCCACCCATTTTTGGACCAATCACGTAGACTGTCACCAGATACTTATACACAAAATTACAGCACTATCGCTAAAAAATTGCTCAAGATATCTCAATTCCAAAATTAGCCTTATATGGGCGGGGCCAGACCCATTTGTCCGATCCAGCCCATTTTTGGACCAGTCACGTAGACTGCCACCAGATATATATAAACTAAATTGCAGCACTGTCGCTAACATTTTTTTTCAAAATATCCCAATTCCAAAATTAGCCTTATATGGGCGGGGCCACGCCCATTTGGCCGATCCCGCCCATTATCGGACCAGTCACGTAGACTGCCACCAGATATATATATACAAAATTGCAGCACTTTCGCTAAAAAATTGCTCAAGATATCTCAATTCCAAAATTTGCCTTATATGGGCGGGGCCACGCCCATTTTTGGACCAATCACGTAGAATTCCACCAGATACATATACACAAAATTACAGCACTCTCGCTAATAAATTGTGCAAGATATCTCAATTTTAAAATTTTGCTTATATGGGCGGGGCCACACCCATTGGACATATCCCGCCCATTTTTGGACCAATTACGCAGTCTTGTACCAGATACATATACGCAAAATTTCAGCGCTCTCTTTTACAAATTGTGTAAGATATCTCGATTTCAATATTTGGCTTTTATAGACGGGGCCACGCCCATTGCTCCGATCGCGCCCTTTTTTAGACCAAACACGTGGACTGCTACCAGATACATGTAAAAAAAATTAAACGCTCTTGCTAAAAAATTGTGCAAGATATCTCAATTTAAAATTTTGTCTTACATGGGCTGGGCCACGCCCATTGGTCCGATTCCGCCCACTTTTGGTCCAGTCCCGTAGACTGCCACCAGATACATATGCACAAAATTACAGTACTGTCGCTAACAAATTGTGGAAGATATCTCCATTTCAAAATTCGGGCGAGGCCACGCCCATTGGTCCGATCCCGCCCACTTTTGGACCAATCACGCAGACTACCACCAGATACATATGCACCAAATTACAGCACTCTCGCTAACAAATTGTGTAATATATCGCACTTTAAAAATTTGTCTTATGCGGGCGTGGCCACGCCCATTGGTCCAATCCCGCCCTTTTTTGGACCAATCCCGTAGACTACCACCAAATACATATGCACCAAAGTACAACGCTCTCGCTAACAAATTGTGTAAGATATCTCAATTCCATAATTTGGCTTATATGGGCGGGGCTACGCCCCTTGGTCCGATCACGCCCATTTTTGGACCAATCACGTAGACTGCCACCAGATACATATGTACAAAATTACAGCACTCTCGCTAACAAATTGTGCAAGATATCTCAATTTTAGAATTTGTCTTATGTGGGCGGGGCCACGCCCACTTGATATATGGAAAATTCAAGTACCCTATTTTCACCACGCTCCACATATGTACATTCTGTGAAAATTTCAAGAAGATCGGTCCAGCCGTTTAGACGTCTATTCGGTACAAACAAACCAACAAACAAACAAACAAACACACATTCTTCTGTATATATATAGATTGATATTAGCCATTAAATATAATATAGAATATTTTCTTCTTAAAATAATTTCCATTAACAATTTATACTCGTATACGTAGTTTTTTTTAAATACTTTATGCACTCATTGCAATGAAAGACAATCCTATCAAATGTACATTAGAATTGTTTTTCCCAATCAGCTTTTAATAATCTTCATTTGATCTATTCCTAAAGACATTTTGTTAAATCCCTATTTTACATTTAAAAGGATTTTTTAAATCTTCTAGAAAAAGAATTGCTGAAATTCAAGAAAGTTTTGCCTTAAATACTTATGATTTGTCCCTTCATAACATTGCCTGTTGTTCGCTGTTGTTCCTTCTGTGTCGCACTCTGTTTCCGCCAGAGGTTTAGATAAACAGACACGGGAGCAATGGGATTATTGTTGTCCTTGGCTCGTCACAGTTCCCGGTGTCCTTTTTTAATGATGTACATTAAACATTTACTGCTGCTACAAATTTTTTGGTTATTTAAGGACTCAGTTTTGGTCGGTTACAGAACTGTTTCCACTCCAGATACTGTCGAATTGTCCATCCCCTTTTTCAATTATAAGACTAACCAGCCAACCATCCCTCTCTTGCTACCACTCCGGTTGACTACTACCATGAAGCAGACTAGTCAAGCATACCGACATAATAACCAACCAACGAAGCAACCATTCATGTTACACAAATTTGTATTGAGGGCTGTCACAAATACCCAAGAGACAAGGACCAACGACAACGCAAAAATATACAAAATTTTTGTTGATTTTCCAAAAGGTAGAATAGTACATTTACGAGTATTTTTTGTGGGTTATACATTTGTATGTATATATTTTATGTATACTTGTATGTGTGTATCTACAATACGAAAACAAATTAAAGCATTTCCTTCCTGTTGATATGGATTTATTTTTAAAAGCGATTTCCACAACGTAAACAGACGTTGACCTACCTTTGAAACCGGCTGCACAAACCCCAACCCCCCCCCCCCTCTTTTTCAAAAGTACCCTTTTCCCAGAAATACAAAATAGCAAACAAAACAACAGATTCACTTACATGTTAAGGAAAATAATACATTGATTTATTTTTCGTTTCTTTTTTGTGTTTTTTTCTAAAAATACGTCTAAAGCTTACAAATTGAATACTAACCAAATGTATAACGTCTATTAGGTCTAAAATAAAACAAAAAAATGTTTGAAAAACCCTAAGCCTACATTTAGGCGGTATGCCACCCCCAACCCCACAAAATATAGTCTGATTTTAGGAGGCCACAATTTCAAAAAGTTAAACCATAATAATTTTTAAAGCATTTTTGCTTGCTAATCACGTTTAAATTCCCGCCATTCTTAATTAACACACTCATTTGAAACTTTTTTTCTTCTGGGATATTATTGTTTTTGGCTCTTCACACCACTCTTCGTCCCCTTCCGCCATATTCCATTTATTGTGTAAATATTAATTTTGTTGGAAAATTTAACTTTATAGCTTTATATTTCAATTAAGAGATGATGGGGAAACTCTGGGTACACTTGTGCGAACTTATTTATTTGCATTGGTTTAGACATTGGTCATTTAATTAGGACCGTCATATATAATAAAATTTTCCCCATTATACTCATATTTATTCATATCAGACCTATTCATAAGTCTTTTCCCAAGGAATAACTTTTAATTGGTCTTTGACTTTTTATATGTAATCTACCCAAAACGGTCTTTATGTACGTCGTCATCTGCCATAGAAGAATTTTCTACAGATATTCTGTCACAGAAGATTTTATCCAAATCCTGCTATCGCAGTATATTTTTTCGAAGTCTTCTACCAAAGATGTAATTTCATAGGACTTTGTCAACAGAAGGTCTTTGTAGTGGTCCACTGCTACACAATACCTCTAGACGCCGTCTATGACATGGAACCTTTTTATAAAACTTCTGCCACAGAAGCCAGCTAATAACCTTCTATCACAGTGGACCTGTTTATGAGACTTCTGTCACATCAGACAATTTTAATGATCATCTGCCATAGTAGAGCTCTTAGTATATTTTTGATATTAAATTTTTGTTTTTCCTCCAAAGATTTTTTGAATGATATTCTACCTCAAAAGACACTTCTAGTTGTCATCTGCCAGATGATACATTTTAACTAGTCCTTTTTCCACAGAAGTAATTTTAATATATTTAATTTGTCTAGTAAGTTTATCTTCATCATAGCCTTTGATCATATAAAACCATTTTAAAGATCTTCAGCCATCGTAGGTCTTTCACACGAAACCTTTTTAGTTGCCTTTGCAATATAAGTTACTTCATTTCCCTATGTCGTTCACTATCTTTTTAATGACCTTTAATCACAGATCTTTCTAATGATCTTATACCACATCTGGCTAAAAAGATCTTTTAAATTGCCTTTTATTGCATATATATATATTTAAATATACTACGTCGTAGAAAATATCTACCACAAAAGATATTTTTAATGATCTTCTGCTACAGAAGATCTTTTTAATGATCTTCTGCTACAGAAGATCTTTTTAAAGGTCTTCTGCAGAAGATTTTTATAATGAGCTTCTGCTACAGAATATCTTTTTTTGATGATCTTCTGCTACAGAAGATATTTTTATTGATTTTTTGCTACAGAAGATCTTTTAATGATGTTCTGCTACAGAAAATCTTTTTAGTGATTTTCTGCTACAGAAAATCTTTTTAATGATCTTCTGCTACAGAAGATCTTTTTATTGATCTTCTGCTACAGAAGATCCTTTTAATGATCTTCTGCTACAGAAGATCTTTCTGTTGATCTTTTCAATGATCCAGTGCTACAGAAGATCTTTTTAAAAATGTTCTGCTACGTAAGATCTACAGAATATCTTTTTAATGATCTCTGCAACAGAATTCTTTTTAGTGGTTGTCTGCTACAGAAGCTATTTTTAATGATATTCTTCTATAGAAGCTCTTTTTAGTGGTTTTCTGCTAAGGATGATATTTTAAATAATCTTCTGACACGGAAGATATTTTAAATAATCTTACACAGAAGATCTTTTTAATGATCTTCTGCTACAGAAGATCTTTTAAGTGGTTGTCTGCTACAGAAGCTATTTTTAATGATATTCTTCTGCAGAAGATCTTTTTAATGATCTTCTGCTACAGAAGCTCTGTTTAGTGGGTTTTCTGCTACATATAATATTTTTAATAATCTTCTGACACAGAAGATATTTTTAATGATCTTCTGCTACAGAAGATCGTTTTAAAGATCTTCTGCTACAGAATATCTTTTTAATGATTTTTTGCTACAGATTATCGGTTTAATGATCTTGTGCTACAGAAGATCTTTCTAATGATCTTTTTTAATGATCCAGTGCTACAGAAGATCTTTTTAATAATTTTCTGCTACGTAAGATCTACAAAATATCTTTTTAATGATATCTGCAACAGAATTCTTTTTCGTGGTTGTCTGCTACAGAAGCTATTTTTAATGATATTCTTCTGCAGAAGCTCTTTTTAGTGGTTTTCTGCTACATATGATATTTTAAATAATCTTCTGGCACAGAAGATATTTTTAATGATATTTTGCTACAGAAGAGATTTTTAATGATCTTCTGCAACAGAAGATCTTCTTAATGCTCTTTTTAATGAAATTCTGCTACAGAATATCTTTTTAATGATCTTCTGCTACAGAAGATCGTTTTAAAGATCTTCTGCTACAGAATATCTTTTTAATGATTTTTTGCTACAGATTATCGGTTTAATGATCTTGTGCTACAGAAGATCTTTCTAATGATCTTTTTTAATGATCCAGTGCTACAGAAGATCTTTTTAATAATTTTCTGCTACGTAAGATCTACAAAATATCTTTTTAATGATATCTGCAACAGAATTCTTTTTCGTGGTTGTCTGCTACAGAAGCTATTTTTAATGATATTCTTCTGCAGAAGCTCTTTTTAGTGGTTTTCTGCTACATATGATATTTTAAATAATCTTCTGGCACAGAAGATATTTTTAATGATATTTTGCTACAGAAGAGATTTTTAATGATCTTCTGCAACAGAAGATCTTCTTAATGCTCTTTTTAATGAAATTCTGCTACAGAATATCTTTTTAATGATCTTCTGCTACAGAAGATCCTATTAATGATCTTCTGCTACAGAAGATCCTTTAAATGGTCTTCTGCTACAGAAGATCTTTTTTTAGTGATCATCTGCTACATACAATATTTTTATTGTTCTTCTGCTACAGAAGATATTTTCAATGATCTTCTGCTACATAATCACTTTTTAAAAACCTTCTGCTGCAGAATCGCTTTTTAAAAACATCTCCTACAAAAGATATCATCTGTTCTTCTGCTGCAGATGACATTTTTAATGGTCTTCTGCTATGGAATATCTTTTTAATGGTCTTCTGATTCTGACACGGAAGATATTTTTGTATTGATCTTACGAGTATTTTAGAATTGATCTTCGGCTACAGAAGCTTTTGTTAGTGGTTTCCTGCTACAGAAGATATTTTTAATGATCTTCTGCTACAGAAACCCTTTTTAAAAATCTTCTGCTACAAAAGATATTTTTAATGTTCTTCTGCTGCAGATGATATTTTTAATGGTCTTCTGCTACGGAATATCTTTTTAATGGTCTTCTGACACGGAAGATATTTTTTTTTGATCATATTTTATAACTGATCTTCTGCTACAGATGCTCTTTTTATTGGTTTTCTGCTACAGATGATATTTTAAATAATCTTCTGATACAGAAGATATTTTAAATAATCTTCTGACACAGAACATATTTTAAATAATCTTCTGACACAGAAGATATTCTTAATGATCTTCTGCTACAGAAGATATTTTTAATGATCTTCTGCTACGGAATATCTGTTTATAGTCTTCTGCCACAGAAGATCCTTTTAATGATATTCTGCTACTGCAGATCTTTTCAATGATAATCTGCTACAGAAGATGTTTTCAATGATATTCTGCTACAGAAGATGTTTTCAATGATATTCTGCTACAGAAGATGTTTTTAATGATCTTCTGCTACAGAAGCTCTTGTTAGTGGTTTTCTGCTGTAGATGATATTTTGAATAATCTTCTGACACAGAAGATATTTAAAAAAATCATCTGACACAGAAGATATTTTTAAGGATTTTATAGTCTTCTGTTACTGCGGATTTTTTTTAATGATATTCTGCTACAGAAGATATTTTTAATGAGACATTTTAATGATCTTCTGCTACAGAAGATTTTTTTAGTGATATTCTGCTACACAAGATCTTTTTAATGATATTCTGCTGCTCAAGATATTTTCAATAATCTTCTGCGACAGAACCACTTTTTAAAAATCTTCTGCTGCAGAATCACTTTTTTAAAATCTTCTGCTACAGAAGATATTTTTAATATTCTCTGATGCAGACGATCTCTTTAATGGTCTTCTGCTACGGAATATCTTTTTAACGGTCTTCTGCTACAGAAGATCTTTTTAGAGATCTTCTGACACGGAAGATATTTTTAATGCTACAAAGTATTTTATTAATGTTCTTCTGCCACAGAAGATATTTTTAATGGCCATCTGTGAAAGATCATCTTTTTAAAGATATTTTAAGTGGTGTAAGTAGATAACCCAACCTAAGAAGTAGATAACCCAACTGGTCGCCTATTAATGAGTAGATAACACAACTGGTCGTCTACTATCTAGTAGATAACCAAACTGGCCCTCTACTGAGAAGTAGATAACACAACTGGTCCTCAAGTAGGAAGTAGATAACCCAACCTTTCGCCTAATAAGGAGTATATAACCCAATTGGCCCTCTACTAAGGAGAAGATAACCCAACTCGTCGTTTACTAAGGAGTAGATATCTCAACTAACCCTCTACTATGGAGTCGACAACCCAACTGGACATCTAATAAGTAGTAGAAAAGCAAACTGGCCCTTTACAAAGGGTGGATAACTCAACTCGGCCTCTACTAAGAAGTAGGTTATAGAAGATTTCATCAGGTATTTGTTTAGAAATAATTTTTTTAGCGTTCGTCGAATACTTGTACTTTATTAATAAACCTATTTTTAAAAGTTCTTCGCCCTTATTATATATTCATTATTCACTGGCCTGTGGCCGTATTGCCGATGTTATTTTTGTTTTTTGTTTATGGTTCTTTCCGTATTCAAATGTCAATGTCACATTCATGAACACATGAAACTTTTGGATTTAGCGGAAACCAAAATCCCCAAAGAATACAACGGAAATGTTGGGTTTCTAATCCGCCAAAGGCGGTAGACTTAAAGATTGTGTGCTTAAATATAGTAGTTAAAAGGCAAATGGAGATATCTAAAATTTTCTTTAGAATATTGAGAAAAATTCCCTTAAAAGCTTATAAAGTGCTTGCAGTTATTATTTGTTTATTGAGATTTTCAAACTTTTATTAAATAGACTATTTTGTATTTTCCCCTAGATGTATTTGTAAGTTCACTCAAGAACATTGTGTCGCTCCCTGTTGTTATAGCTCTTTCAGCTGTTGAAACGGTTTATGGTATGCCTCATGGCGAATGTCAAGCGAAGAGAAGGAAGGAATTCTCTTCCCTTAGGGGAAGATTGAAATAAATAAAAAATGAAGCATACTTTCAGGTGGTAAAGTGTAAGGAAATTACTGTCAGTCCCAGCGACGTCGTCGTCGTCTGTCCGTAATAATGAATGAGTTTAATGTTGTTTATTGTGAATCCATTTCCAATACTGCAAAAGGGAAAGCAAGAGTTTAGTTGTTTGTTTTTCTTTGAAAATACTTGAGAGCTCGTTTTGCTTGTCAACTCGACTACAGTTGTTGCATACTTTGTGGAGCTAAGTCTAAATGGACATTTGCTTTAATTTATTTCAATATTGATACGACAAAAGTAATATTGCAAACAAACTTATTGTGTATTATTATTATTATTATTATTATTATTGCTGAGAATAATAATCATTTGTTGTGCCATGAAAATACAGATATGAAGCAGCTCCCAAGAGAATATTTTGGGATTGCGTGGGGAAGAGGGATTGAGGGTTTTAAGCAATGTACCTTTCCTGGCAAATATATGGAAATGAAAAGAACGTTTAAAGCCGATTGCAAATGACAGATTTTGGGTAGCTTTTCTGTTGATGACACGTTTTGTATTTCACAAATATTAAAATCTATACAAATGAATGAAGAGAGCTAAAATAATTCATTTCTTAAGTGTTTCTAAAATGAATCACAAGGGTATTTTGCAGGATACGATAAAGCAATCTATCATTTTTGTTAAATAAATATAGAATTTTTGTATGTCTATAATATCTGTATTCCGCAAAAAGGGCTTAAATGTTAACATTTGATGATATCAGCTGTTGAGAACAAAAAAAGGTGCTTGATTTTATATTCCAGCAATATCTGGGAGAAAGAATGATAAGATGGAATTTTCTAAAATTTCTAGACAGTCCCTCAAGTTATGGCGACAGTATCAATTGATGGATTTTACAATATCAATTGATGGATTTTTAAACCTACTCAACTGAAAGACATTTTCTTGTACATCATTAGTTTAATCTTTTATTCAAATTATATTCAATTTAGAATATTAACAGAATCAATTAATGGATTTTTACACATTCTTAACTGGAAAACGTGTCCCCAAATTCATATTATAACCTTCTACAGAAGTTTCATTCTTTCTGAAATAGTAAACAAAATTGAAAGCATACTTTTAGGCTATTTTACAATTTACATGAAAATAAAAAAATATACTTTCCAAAATCAACTGCAGTTAAATTCTTCTTGAAAATTAAAGCATTCACTAAGATGTTTTTAATTCATAACTAAACAATACAAAAGCCCGTTCCAATAACAGTGATTTTTTCTTCAAAATTCCAAGCCTACTTTTGGGGTGTTAAATTCTACATTTAAACTGAAAACATACAGTAAGGAGTTTTTTCATTACTTAACTATAGAATTAGACGCAGACAATTATTTCCACTTACATTTACTAAATTTGTTTGCTATTGTCTTAAAACATGACACATCTATGGATTAACGACATTTTGTTTAACATTTAAAGACAGTCCTCGATTGATGTTTTATTAATCTATATAAATAATATTGGCTTTAAAACAGTATCAAAATGTCACACATACCTTTAGGCTCTTCAATACTACATATTTTTTTGTGTGTCTATATATAGCGCCTTTAAATAGGCTTAATTCCTTAATTTGTCTAACCGACTCAACTTAAAGACATGCCTCAGTTTTTATTAGGATTTTTCATTAAAATTAAATTCACTTTAATATATTAACCAAAATTCGAGTATACTTTTAGGTTGTTTATTTCGATTTTTTATTGCAGACTTTTGTGAATGCCTTACTGTAAGGTACTCGTAATCTAACTTCTGACCTTTTATCTATCCTCAAATATTGAAAGCTTTGTTAAGGTCTTTTTATATAAAAGGTTTTGGAATATGCAGAACACACTATCTATGTTCTAATATAGGGAATCCTCAAAAGTTTTGTTATGGTCTTCTGTTATGGAAAACCATTAAAAATTGTTTCTCACCTTCGCCATTCCTAAATAGAAGTCTCCGATATGGTTTTCTAATGCAGATGATTTTTTTAGACTCTTCAGAAGAGGAAGACCTTTAAAAGGTTCTCTGAAAAACAAGACCTATAAAAGACTCTCTGAAATCGAATACCTGTAAAAGGTCTTCCAGAATAGAATACCTTAATTGTCTTCTGTATTAGAAGACATTTAAAATTTTAAAAGGATTTCTGTAATAGAACACATTTGAATGGTCTTCTAAAGCAGCATATATTTGAAATGTTTTCTGACCTTTAAATAGTCTTCTGTATCAGAAGACCTTTAAACTGTTTATTAAAAAGTCTTCTATAAAGGAGGATATTAGAAAGATCTTCTGAACGAGAAAACTTAAAAAAGTTTCCTGTAGAATATGGAAAACCGTTAAAGTGCTCTCTATAGGAGAAGGCCATAAATAAAGGTCTTCTGAAACAGAAGACCTTAGGAAGGTCTTTTGAAATAAAATACCTTAAGAAGGTCTTTTGAAATAAAATACCTTAAGAAGGTCTTTTGAAATAAAATACCTTTGAAATGTTTACTGCTGTAGAAGGTTTTTAAAATGTCTGTAATAAAATATTCTTAAATGGTCTTCTGGAATAGAAGAGCTTTAAAAGGTCTTCTGGAAGAGAATACGTCTAAAAGGTTATTTTGGATATAAAATCTTGATATTTTTATTTATTTATATTTTTTACTGCAGTAGAAGGCTTTCAAAATGTCTGTAATAAAATATTCTTAAATGGTCGTCTGGAATAGAAGAGTTTCAAAAGGTCTTCTAGAAGAGAATACGTCTAAAAGGTTATTTTGGATATAAAATCTTTAAAAAGTCTTCGGGAATAGAATACCTTTAAAAAGCCTTCTAGAATAGAATACCTTTAAAGGGCCTTCTTGTATAGCGTACAAGACTTTGATATATCTTCCGTAGTATAAAGGAATATAAGACCTTTAAAAGGTCTGCTGTAATTGAGGACCTTTCAAAGGTCATCTGGAATAGAATATCATTAAAAGGTCTGCTGGTATTTTGGAATATAAGACCTTTAAAAGGACTTTGGGTATAAAAACCTTTGAAAGGTATTTTTGGTAAAGACGACATTTAAAAAGAAATATCGCTATAACAGGTCTCATGGAATTGAAGACCTTAGAAAGTCTTCTGGAATTGAAGACCTTAACAGGTCTTTTGGAATTGAAGACCTTTAAAATGTCTTCAGTTATGAAGACCTTTAAAATGTCTTCGGTAATAGAATACCTTTAAAAGGTCTTGTGGAATAGAAGACCCTTAAGAGGTCTTCTGGACTAGAAGACCGTTTGAATGGTCTTCTGAAATAGGAATCCGTTAAATGATCTTCTCAAGTAGAAGACCTTTAAATGGACTTCTGGTATAGAAACCTTTGAAAAGGATTTTTAGTATAGAAGACATTTGAAAGGACTTCTGGAATGAAAGACCTTTAAAAGGTCGTCTGGAATAGATTAACTTAAATGGTCTTCTGGAAAATATCACTTTAAGAGGTCTTCTGGAAGTGAAGACCTTTAAAATGTCTTCAGTTATAGAAGGTCTTTAAAAAGTCTTCTGTAATAGAATACCTTTAAAAGGTCTTTTCAAATGGAAAATCTTCAAAACGTTTACTGTAATAAAATACTTTAAAAGTTCTTTAAAGGATCTTTTAAAGCTCTGTTGAAATCGAAGACCTTTAAAATGTCTTCTGACAGCTTAAAAAAGTCTTCCGACATAGAAGACCTTCAAAATGTGCACTGTAATAAAAGACTTTAGAGTGTCTTCTGGAGTAGATCAGCTTTAAAATGTCTTCTAGAATAGACGAACTTTAAGACTTTAAGTCATCTGCAATAAGATACCTTTAAATTGTCTTCTGAAATAGAAGACTTCTAAAAGGTAATTTTGAATATCAGGCCTTCTGGGATAGAGTACTCGTATTTTTGAAACGGCTACTGGAATAGATGATCTTTAAAAGGTCTTCTAGCATAGACGACTTTAATTCTGGAATATAAGACCTTAAACAGGACTTCTGGGAAACCTTTGAAAAGAACTTATGGTATTGAAGACTTTTAAAAGGTCTCCTGGAAGAGATTACCCTAAAAAGGTCTTGTGTAATACAGGGTCTCCCATATTCGACGGACCCATCTGGCAACGCCATAACTTTTGACAGAGATGTCAGATCGCTTAATGACATACCGCGTTTGAAGCGTCAGTCCAAGCAGATTTTTACCATGGAACAATACACGCCACGCGAGCGCTCTGAAATAGTTGAAATTTACATTCAACAGAAGAAGTCAAGTCAACGTGCTTTTAAAATATTAAAAAATGTGAGAAGTGCGCCTTCTAAGAACACCATTAAGCGTTTATACGAAAAATTTTCGACTGGTGAGGCTCTTTCTAATCCGAAGAGGCCAAATAAAAGTCGACCAAGGCGATCGGCCGAGAATATCGCTGCCGTACGAGCCAGTGTTGAGAGGTCCCCAAGAACATCCCAAAAACGCCGTTCTCAGCAGTTGGGCATGGCTCGGTCCACTTTACAACGGATTATTCGCGTTGATTTACATTTGTTCCCGTACAAAATTCAATTGACGCAAAGATTGTTGCCTGCGGACAAGCCTCGTCGATTGGAATGGGCCCAACGAGTCCGTGGGTCCGTCGAATATGGGCAACCCTGTAGATAACTTTCAAAGATCTTCTGGAATAGAATACCTTTTAAGGGCATGGAATATACGATCTTGAAAAGGTCTTCTGGCACAGAAGACCTTTACAAGGTCTTCTGGAATTCAGTATCTTTATAAGGTCTTCCGAAATAGAAGACCTTAAAAAATTCTTCTGTAATAGAAAACCTCTACAAGATCCTTGTAATTGGATACCTTTAAAAGGTATTCTGTAAAAGAAGGCCTTAAATGTCTTCTATTCCAGATAACTACTAGAGAAACCCTGAAAAAAGTTATTCTACCTTTTAAAGGTCTTCTGTCCTATTACAATAAGATCTTGTAAAGGTGGGCTTCTAAAAAACACATGTAAGTGGTCTTCTGAAAGAGAAGACCTTTCAAAGGTCTTCTGTAATAGAAGACTTTTCAAACGTCTTCTGCAATAAAAGTCCTTGCAATGGTCTTGTTATAGAGGACCTTATAGAAGACATTTAATATTTTTCTTAATAAAAATATCCTTCAGAATAGACTCTCTTTAAACGTCTTTTGTATTAGAAGAACTTTTAAATGCCTCCTATTACAGAAGATCGTTGAAATGTCTTCGTTTACAGAAGACAACCTTTACAAGAGCTTCTGTAATAGGAGACCTTTAATAGGTAGAAAACATCTTTTATGGAATTCTTTAGTAGTTATCTGGAATAAAATAACTTTTAAAGGTCTTTTTTTATAGAACACATTTGAACGGTCTCCAATTCCAAAAGGCCTTTTAAAAGTCTTCGTTTTCAGAAGAACTTTCACACGCCTTCTTCTTTTAAAGGAAGATTAGAAGGCCTTTTAAATGCATTCTATTATAGAAATCCTTTTAAATGTCCAGAAGAGCTTTTAAAATGTTTCCTGATATTGAAGATATTTTGAACGACTTCTGTTATTACCTTTATATAGTACCTTTTCAAGATCATCTGAAATAGAAGACCTTTTTTAAATTATCTTTGGTATTTATGGCCATTAAAGGTCTTCTGGAAATTAATAACTTTTAAAGGACTTCTGTAAAAGAAGACCTTTAAAAGGTTTTCTGAAATACCTTTAAAAGGACTTCTGAAATAGAAGATCTTTGTGAGAACTTCTGAAGCTGAAGACCTTTTCTGAAATATAAGACAGTTCTGCTAGATATTATCTGTTAAGATCTTCTGCTGCAGATAAGCTTTTGAAACCTTTTGCTATAAATGAAATTTCAAATATCTCTTGTAATAGAAGACCTTTTAAATGACCTTCTATATTTAATACCTTCTAAATGATCTTAAGACTTTTAAAATAAACTGTAGAAAAATTATTAAAAGCGAGCATTTTTTCAAGTTTTCCCCAAAACATCAAACGTCATCGATTTTTAAACGGACTTCGGCAATAGAAGACCCTTAAAAGGTCTTCAGAAATAGTAGATGGATTTCAGGTCTTCTGAAACTGGCGACTTTCCTTGAGGTTTTCGGAAATGCGAGCGATTTTATGTTTAGGTTAGGGTGGCAGCTGTGTTTTACCACGCGCTGAAATGCCCCTCATCGTAAGCAAACTGTTTGACATACAAAGTTATGGATATTACGAATATCGGAAGGAAACAACAACAGATGTCCAGACATCGTTTAGGCAAAGCTGGACAGTAGCATAGCAAGTGCTCAATGTTCTCCACTCCTTCCTCATCTCACACAGCTACTGCAGAAGTCATTACATTCAATACTACTAGTCATTGGATTCAATACCAATCAGGCAGTGTCCCATCAGAACTGACACTATCGTAGACAGTCTTTGCCTCTATGGTGCGAGGATATATTTTGACCTTCTCAGGTCATAACTTTGCCAGATTTAGCTATCCTACAGGTGTTGATTTCTGTCCATGTTTCGTTGGACTGTCTGAGTGCCCCTTGCCTAAGCCAAATATTGCACGTAATATGCCAATATCTGCAAATATGTCGAGAATTTGTAATGTCGTCCCTCTTATTGCAATTTCATCAGGTTTGTAGTTCCCCGGAATACCCCTATGCCCAGACACCCATATGAGGTCTGTTTGTGAAATAAGGGATGTGGCCTCCAGAGAATTGATGGCAGCCTAAATGACGACAACGATTAAATGACAACGCCAGTGTTGGCCCCTATGTTGCGACTTAGCCACTTGGCGACAATTTAAACTTTTTCCTTTCTGCTATATATGTATTTTATCATCTGCTATATATTTTCTTCTTAGTTATCCTGCTGTAGATGAACTTTCGCAGGTCTTCTGAAAGAGCAGGCTTTAAAAGGACCTCTGTAATAGATGATTTTAAAAGAAAAAATCTTTTTAAATCGAAGATCTGTTTGAGGTCTTCTGAAATAGAATAACATTTTCAAGACTTCTGCAATTCAAGACCTTTTTGAAGGTATTCTGAAATATAAGTCAATTTTAAAGACATCTGCTGATAATGTGTGATCTATTTTAGGTCTTCTGCTATATACATATGGTGTGCTTTAAAAGGTCTTCTTCTTTATAAGTCATTTCTAATGTCTTCTGCTATAGCAGATCTCTTTAACAATTTCTGACATATAAGAAGTTGTGGGGTATTTTGATGTGAAAGATCTTTACTTCTGACCTCCTGATATGGAGATATTTTAGCATGTTTTCTATTATTGAAGAGATTTTTTTTTAGATTTTCTCAAAAGACAACATTTTCTATGAAATACATTTCTGTATACGGGTTTTCCAACAAGAGGTGTTATTTTGAATCACCCGCTATTGCGGTAGCTGTCACCTTTGAAGCTTTTATTCTTTGACATTTGACAAGTAGAAACTACGCCATTATTAAAAATGGAACGATACACGATTCAACAACGCACTGAAATTATTAAAATGGTGAAAATCTTGCAGTCACAGTTCGCAAAACTAAAGCATTTTTGGGTCGTCGTGAAGCACCTTGTCGGACCGTAATACAGAAATTGATGGAAAAATTCGAGCTGTTGGGACAAGTTAGTGATGTGAAGAATAAAACCCGTGCACGTCGCTCAAGAACAACTGAGAATATTGCTGCTGCAGCCCAAAGTGTTGAAGAAAACCCAGGTTTGTCCATTCCTCGTCGTTCTTTGGAATTGGGCATTCCACAAACGTGGAAAGACTTGGGTCTTAAGGCTTATAAAGTTCAGTTAACACAAGAACTCAAGCCGGCCGATCATCAATAAAGTCGTGTCTTTGCTGATTGGGTCCTTGAAATGCATGAAAATGATCCGGAATTCCATAGAAAAATCATCTTGACTGATGAGGCCCATTTGCACCCCTGTGTCTACGTCATCAAGCAAAATTGTCGCATCTAAGGCTCGGAAAACCCAAGAGTTATTGTTGAGAAGCCTCTCCATCCTCAAGGTGTGTCTGTTTGGTGCGGTTTATGGTGCGGCGGGGTCATTGGACCGTACTTTTTCGAAAATGAGGTTGGATCAACAGTTATGGTGAATGGATTGCGCTATCGAGAGATGATTTATGATTTTCTATAATTGGTCACCGAGATCTTGTTATTTAACACATTGCGACTTTTTTCTTTGGGCCACGCGAAAGATAAGGTCTACGCCAACAGCCCAGCCCAAGACCTCAAAGATAGAATTCGTGAGGCTATCGAGGACGTAGGGCAGCCACTTTGCGATTTGGTTATGGTTCAGTAAGCGTGGTCGTGGTGGCCATTTGGCTGATGTTATTTTTCATTATTAATGGCATAACTTCCTCTTTATTATGGAATAAACATCCGATCATTTATCTCAAAAAATGGCATTTTTCTTTGAATACCAATATAATACCTCTTGTTGGAAAACCCTTTATATAACTTTATTAATGTTTTCAGATATAGAAGAACTCTTCTGCTATAGATTGTAAATATGACATTTTTAATATCTCTACTATAGAAATTATCTTGAATATTGTCCAGATATCAGAAGTTTTAGTTTTTTTTTTAGTATCGAAGATCTTTTCTTCTAACTTCTGATGTGCTTATGTTTTATCTCGTTTTCTTTGGTTTTAAGGTCTTCTGCTGTAGAATATCTCTATAATATTTTCTGACATATAAGAAGTTTTGAGGTCCTTTGGTCTCTAAGGTCTTTACTTCATGAACTCTAACAAGCATGTCGACTGGTATTCTGCCAATTACAGCCTCAATATTGTTAATGGGGTCTTCCAAGGTGTTGGGACGGTTGATATACAGTATATGTAGTCGATGTTAAGCATACTTTCAGGCTAATAAATTCTCCCTTAAACTTAAAGCACACAATAAGGAGTGCTTCTTTCATTGCTTAGTTTCACAATGTAAGGCTTATAATTAAAAATTGCAAGCATACTTTTAGGCTCTTAGAACCGTTTTGTTACTTAAAGCATACGGTAAGGAGTATGTTCATTACTTAACCCTAGAATAAGGCCCTGGTAATCATTTCCACTTACATTAAAAGCAAGAATTTTTTCATGTTTTTCCCAAAAACATCAAATATTGATGCATTAGTGAAATTTTCTTTAAAATGTATACAGAGTCACTCAAAGTTTGGCCATGGAATCGATTGATATTATTATTTCAGCAACTTCAACAACTAAAAACATGTTCTCACATCTGTATTAAAGACTTTTATTGAAATTATATTAGACTTTTATTGAAATTATATTAGCTTTAAAATATTAAAAAAAACTCAAGTATACTTTTTGTCTGGAAGAAGTAGCAATGACTGGAAAAAGTAGTGAGGAATCTTTAGAATTGTAAGACAATCCCTTCAAATTTGTCAAGAGAATTGATTGATCGATTTTTATAAATTTTCTGCAGGAAAACATGTTATATATAACCTTTTACGCAAATTATGTTATATAAAAATCTGTAATAAAATCGCAGCTTGCTTTAAGGCTGTTCAAAGCGACACAAAATGTAAACCATATAATAAGGAGTTGTTCTGTCATTTCCTAGGAAAAAACACCAAATCCTTTGCACTTACAATAAAAACAAGAAATTATTTTTTCCAAAGCATACTTTCAGACTGCTAAGTTATCCTGGCAACTTAAACAACTTAGAGTAAGTAGGTTTTTTCTTTCATAGCATAGCTTCAATTCTTTCCACTTGTATTGGGAAATAAGCAACGATTTTTTTCCTCTTCCAAATTCAAGCATACTTTCAGGCTCTTAATTTAATTTTGTAACTTAAAGCATATCACAAGGAGTTTTTTTTTGCATTACTTAACCATGGAATAAGAACCCTGATAATTCTTTTCACTTACACTGAAAACAAGCAATTTTTTCATGTTGTTTTCTTTTCTCCCAAAACATCAAACATTGATGGATTAACGGCATTTTGTTGTCTGCCAAGTAGAGCATTAAAGTTTTTTTTTTCATCTCGCCCGTCTGCACACTAAAGGCAATCAATCGTTCGACATGTGAAGACCATTACAAGTTTTAATGTTGGGCCTTAAGCTTAAAATTATGTTCATGCAATTTGAAGCTGATAAATAAAATAAACATTAAATTATAAGGAATAAAGTGGAAAATTTGATCATTTTAACAGGCTTGATTGCTTTAATGAAATTGCATATTAATTGGAATTCTTTTAGTTCAAAGTAGTTATTACTTTCACCTCGAGGCTTTCATTTTGTTCAACCAATTAGAGGTCAAAGAGAAGAAATTGTCGAGAAATTAAGGCATAACTTTGTATTTACATAAATATTAGTTGTAAATAATATAAGAAATGCAAACATGGCAGCAGAAGATTTCCGAATAGGCTTAAAATATTTGGAATATGTAAATGTTGTACAGAGAATATTTGAGGAAAAAATTAATTAAATTTAACTCATCAATTAAAATTCAATATATAAATTATTGTTGTTTTTCTCTCACTGAATGTGTTAGTTTTTGATTATAATTTTATTATTTGAAATACTGCATAGTTCTTTTAAATTATATAGCATGCTTTTAGGCCGAAAGACAAACGAAAAATTGAAGCATATACCAGAGCGTTCTATGAGTATATACATACAGTTTTTGACGGATTAAAAGTAAGACTATCTCAAAGTTATCTAAATAATAACTACTGGGTTTATATTAATATTTTGAGAATATCTAATAGAGAAAAATAAGAAACAAGTAAGAAAGTTCAGTCGGGTAAACCGACTTATGAATCCCCTCACCTTGAGTCCCAAATAAATGTATTTATTTTTTTGTTTTAATTAAATTATTATCAATTTAAATTGCATTTAATAACTTTAAAGCATGTACTGGTATTAAAGTTAAAGCTGTTTACTTTTGGTACAAAATGGTCTATTTGTGTGGGTGCTACCTAAAGGGGCGTCCCAATAACGGTCACTTTTCTCTGGACTCTAGGTACTATAAAAGCATTACACTGTACAAAATTTCAGGTATATCTATGCAATAGTATTAAAGTTAATAGCTGTTAACTCTTGGTACAAAAAGGTCCATTTGTGTGAGAGGTACCAAAAGGGGCGTGGCAATAATGCCCATTTTTCACTGTATTTTAGGTACTTTTCAACCATTACACTGTACAAAATTTCAAGTATTTGTATGTACTCGTAATAAAGTTATAAGCTTTTAACTTTTGGTTCAAAATTGTCCATTTGTGTGGGAGGTACCAAAAGGGGAGTGGCAACTTCGCCCATTTTTCTCGAGGTAATAGTGACTAATAAACTTATACTATGTGTAGAATTTCAGAGGATTCAAATAAGTAGTATAGAAGTTATTAAATAATCAATATTTCACTGAATGTTAACCCTTTGTGGAGGAGGTACTAGAAGGAGTCGACCAATATGGCCCATCTTCGAACTTAGCCGGAGATAGAAGAAAATATTACCACACACCAAATTTGAAGTCAATCGGTTACTCCCTTCGAGAGTTATCGTGCGCACCAGCTAGCAGACAGACAGACAGACGGACATACAGACAGACAGACAGACAGACAGCCAGCCAGACAGACAGACAGACAGACAGACAGACAGACAGACAGACAGACAGACAGACAGACAGACAGACAGACAGACAGACAGACAGACAGACAGACAGACAGACAGACAGACAGACAGACAGACAGACAGACAGACAGACAGCCAGACAGACAGACAGACAGACAGACAGACAGACAGACAGACAGACAGACAGACAGACAGACAGACAGACAGACATAAGTATTTGTTTTGCGTAAGTCTTGCTACAAAGCTTTACTCACGTGCGTAAGCGCAACAAGGGCACGTTACAATGCGACGGCCAGCGCCCTTTGTGTTAGTAATAATAGGCCCTTAGAGGGTGGTAATCCTCCACAGGGATACCATTGCTAATACGCAGGTACCAATTTGAAGACATACATATGGGTATACACTTCCCTCTTGGTAAGGGGTCGAGGTCTATCTAATACCTCTGCTATTCTAAGGGTCATAGCGCCCGGTTGATGAAATGCAACTCCACACCGTGTATAAAAACTCTCCCCGCGATTTGGGTTTCAACCACAGCCACCACGAAGCTCCCAACAGGGGCCACACCAATAGCCAGGCTGGAAAACAAGTTCCAGGGGCTCCTGACTCCCGTGGTACCGTAATAAAGCCTCTGGTCAGACTTCGTAGAATAAATCTACTACCAGATGCACCCCATACGATGCTGGACTGGTCACCGTCTATGTAAGTTTTACAGACAGACAGACAGACGGACGCAGGGACGGACATTGCTCATTCGACTTAAAATGACCCAAAACGGATGTCCGCCGAACATACTTAGGGTCTTAGGTCACTCCTTCGATTTGTTACACTTTTGGCTCGTAGCAAATGATATGTATATACCCTCTTCTCTAAGGTGAGGGGATAAGAATAGCATACTTTTGGTTTAACACAAATAAAAAATTGACAAATGATTGGCTGAACGAGTGCATATTTTTAGGCTGTTGTATTAAAGAAAAAATTTTGCCGATTTAAGGGATATTAAAAGAAAAATCAATAAGCGTTATTTTTTTTGACAATACAATAAATAATTTCTTTTTTAATAGTATAAAAAAGAAATATTGCCTATTTATGGCACATTAAAACAAAAATCTCTTCGAGTTATTTTTATTTGACAATATAATTGACATTAGGAAAATAGGAAAACAAGTAATAAAATGTCAGTCCAGTATATCGACTACGATAAAGGATTTTCCAACAAGTGGTGTTATTTTGGTATTCAAAGAAAAATGCCATTTTTTGAGATAAACGATCGGATGTTTATTTCATAACAAAGAGGAAGGTATGCCGTTAATAATGAAAAACAACATCAGTCAAATGGCCACCACGACCACGCTTAAAGGACCATATCCTTTTCATGAAATTTTCCATAACCAAATCGCAAAGTGGCTGCCCTATGTCCTCGATAGCCTCACGAATTCTATCTTTGAGGTCTTGAATCGACGCTGGGCTGTTGGCGTAGACCTTATCTTTCACGTGGTCCCAAAGGAAGAAGTTGCAAGATGTTCAATAACAAGATCTCGGTGGCCAATTGTGATCACCTCTTCGAAAGATAACATTTTCCCGTAACGTTGCTTGTGTGGCACGTAGCACCGTCTTGTTGAAAGTAAACGTTGTCCAGATCAATACCATCCAAATCCGACCGTAAAAAATCATTAATCATCTCTCGATAGCGCAATCCATTCACCGTAACTGTTGATCCAACCTCATGTTCGAAAAAGTAAGGTCCAATGACCCCGCCGGACCATAAACCTCACCAAACAGTCACACGTTGAGGATAGAGAGGCTTCTCAAGAATAACTCTTGGGTTTTCCGAGCCCCAGATGCGACAATTTTGCTTCTTGAGGTAGCCACCAAGGTGGAAATGGGCCTCATCAGTCAAGATGATTTTTCGATGATTTTCGATTTTTCGAATTTTAATAATTTCAATGCGTTGTTGAATCGTGGTGTATCATTCCATTTTTAGTAATGGCGTAGTTTCTACTTGTCAAATGTCAAAGAATAAAAGTTTCACAAGTGACAGCTACCGAAATACCGCGTGATTCAAAATAACCCTGCACAACCTCACGTTGTGGAAAATCCTGCACAACCTCACGTTGTGAGTAATGTAATATGGAATAGGCTACTTTGTACTTCAGCCAAAAATGTGGAAATATTTTACTCAGTCTATAGTCGTCTAAACTACAGAATATGAAAACATTTTGCTGATTGTTACAGAAGTTATGGGGAAGTTGTATTAGATTGAGTCTGGTAATTTGTGTGGGGGGTACCAGAAGGGGTTAGGCAAATACGCACATTTTAAGCTGAACCGGAGATACTTCAAAGATATCGTATTGTACCGAATGTGAAATGTTTACATGCAATGGTATTTAAGTTATTAGCCATTCAATGTTGATATTATTTGAACATTTTGTGTGAAGACATTAAATGGTCTTAGAAGACCTTAAAGACATTAAATGGTCTTAGAAGACCTTAAAGACATTAAATGGTCTTAGAAGACCTTAAAAGGTCTTAGAAGATCTTAAAAGCTCTCAGAAGAACTTAAAAATGTCTTAGGAGATCATAAAAAGTTCTTAGAATACCTTTAACAGGCCTTTGAAGACCTTTAACAGGTCTTTGAAGACCATTAACAGGTCTTGGAAGATATTAAAATGGTCTCTAAGACCATTGTAATAGCTTTTATTGGTCTTAGAAGACCTTTTACGGGTCTTAGAAGACCTTCAACAGGTCCTAGAAGACCTATAACGAGTCTCAGAAGACCGTTAACAGGTCTTAGGAGACCTTAAACAGGTCTTAGAAGACTTTTAACAGATCTTAGAAGACCTTTAACAGGTCTTAGAAGACCTTTAACAGGTTTCAGAAGACCTTTAACAAGTCTTAGAAGACCTTTAACAGTTCTTAGATGACTTTTAA
The DNA here is from genome assembly GCA_963930755.1 of Eudasyphora cyanicolor. Lineage (NCBI taxonomy): Eukaryota > Metazoa > Arthropoda > Insecta > Diptera > Muscidae > Eudasyphora > Eudasyphora cyanicolor. The sequence goes on from OZ005735.1 coordinate 28,549,603, forward strand.
AAGGTGTTAGAAGACCTTTAAAAGGTCGTAGAAGACTTTTGAATGGTGTTAGAAAATCTTAAACGGGCCTTATAAGACCTTTAACAGATCTTAGAAGAAGTTTAAAAACTCTTAGAAGATCTTTAAAAGGCCTTAGCAAATCTTTAAAAGGTCTTAAACGGTCTTGGAAGATCTTTAACATGTTTTAGAAGTCCTTTAACAGGTCTTAGAAGACCTTAAAAGGTCTTAGAAGACCTTAAAAGGGTCTTAGAAGACCTTCAACAGGTCTGAGAAGAAATTTTTCAGGTCTTAGAAGACCTTTAACAGGTCTAAGAAGAAGTTTAAAAACTCTTAGAAGATCTTTAAAAGGCCTTAGGAAATCTTTAAAAGGTCTTAAACGGTCCTGGAAGATCTTTAACATGTCTTAGAAGACCTTTAAAAGGTCTTAGAAGACCTTTAACAGGTCTTAGAAGACCTTTGATAGCTCTCAGAAGACCTTTAACAGGTCTTGGAAGATCTTAAAGAGATTAAAAGATCTTAGAAGTCCTTAAAATGCCTTAGCAAAAAGTTCTTAGAAGATCTTAAAAATATGTTAGAAGTCTTTTAAATGGTCTTCTGATATAGAAGACTTAAAAGGTCTTCTGCAATAGAAAACTTTAAAGGTCTTCTGGAGAGTTTTATAAGCCCTTAAAAAGGTCTTAGCAGTCTTCAGGAATATACTTATAAATCTTCTGGGAGAGAATATTTAAAAGGTCTTCCGGAATTTTTTGGTTAGGTTTGGTTAGGTTTGGTTAGGTTTGGTTAGGTTTGGTTAGGTTTGGTTAGGTTTGGTTAGGTTTGGTTAGGTTTGGTTAGGTTTGGTTAGGTTTGGTTAGGTTTGGTTAGGTTTGGTTAGGTTTGGTTAGGTTTGGTTAGGTTTGGTTAGGTTTGGTTAGGTTTGGTTAGGTTTGGTTAGGTTTGGTTAGGTTTGGTTAGGTTTGGTTAGGTTTGGTTAGGTTTGGTTAGGTTTGGTTAGGTTTGGTTAGGTTTGGTTAGGTTTGGTTAGGTTTGGTTAGGTTTGGTTAGGTTTGGTTAGGTTTGGTTAGGTTTGGTTAGGTTTGGTTAGGTTTGGTTAGGTTTGGTTAGGTTTGGTTAGGTTTGGTTAGGTTTGGTTAGGTTTGGTTAGGTTTGGTTAGGTTTGGTTAGGTTTGGTTAGGTTTGGTTAGGTTTGGTTAGGTTTGGTTAGGTTTGGTTAGGTTTGGTTAGGTTTGGTTAGGTTTGGTTAGGTTTGGTTAGGTTTGGTTAGGTTTGGTTAGGTTTGGTTAGGTTTGGTTAGGTTTGGTTAGGTTTGGTTAGGTTTGGTTAGGTTTGGTTAGGTTTGGTTAGGTTTGGTTAGGTTTGGTTAGGTTTGGTTAGGTTTGGTTAGGTTTGGTTAGGTTTGGTTAGGTTTGGTTAGGTTTGGTTAGGTTTGGTTAGGTTTGGTTAGGTTTGGTTAGGTTTGGTTAGGTTTGGTTAGGTTTGGTTAGGTTTGGTTAGGTTTGGTTAGGTTTGGTTAGGTTTGGTTAGGTTTGGTTAGGTTTGGTTAGGTTTGGTTAGGTTTGGTTAGGTTTGGTTAGGTTTGGTTAGGTTTGGTTAGGTTTGGGACATTCTAAACTACTCACTTCCATATTTTCCAGAGAAGGACTTGTGTCTGTGGGTCAGTGAAGTAACTACGTATTAATTTTAATGTTCTTTTAGTTTTTGGAGTGGTGCGCTTTTAAATTTCCAATTAAAATGGTCGATTTTGCTTAATATTGAGTTCTTTTAAAATCCCATTTTGTAGCATACTTTTGGGATGAGAAGAAATCAGGTGACAATTGAAAATGCAAGTACTCTAAATTGTGGCAAAGCCTTATCCATTTAATTAATTTCAATTCATAGAGGGATTAAGAAGAAAAACCCTTTTATCGACAGAAAAAAATCCATTTAGTTTTCTAGGGTTTTCTTGGCAATTTTGTTTTTGCTTAACGAGCAAGACAGTGCGTACATACTCGAAAGAAAGTCCTCTGGAACTTGTTCGCCTTTTGTTTCCTAAGAACTCAATGAAGTGTTCGTTTTCCCAAAATGACTTTGCAACATTTACAATTTGTTCATTACATACTTTTTTTTAGGGATTTTTCCTCTATTTGCCCTTTTCTCAATTTGCATTTTTCTTGGTTTTCTTCTTTAATTGTTTCATTCTCAAGACCTTTGGCATTATTTCTTCTGCGTTATTTTCTTTTAATATTCTGCCTCGTTTGAATTTTCTTCCAATTCATTCATTCGTTCATTAAATTTTCTGTTGTTACTGTTGTTATTCTGCACTCTCCATTTAAATTGGTTTCTTTTCACTTTATTATCCGTTTTTTTGCTGTGTTGCTTTAGGAAATTATGCAAAATACATTTATGTTAAATTGCTGATATTTACATACTTTCTCAGTCATGCGGATGTCGTCTCCGTCGCTGTTGTTATACGAAAGCCTAACACATCAAAATGCCAAATAAGGCGCCCGGAAAGAAAACCTACAAATTGGAAGAAGAACCCCCCACGAATAAAATTGAAAATTGACTATGGGATAAAAATGCCTTAAGAGGGTAACCGGCCCCTGTTTGTGGCGAAGAACCCACAAGAGCGGTAACTTTACCACAAAAAATTATGTTAAATTTGAAAAGAGGATTTATTTTCATGGGGGACTTTTCGGTGATAGATATTAGAGAGTTATGATGTAAATGAACGCCTTGTTGATAGGCTATTGTTTGTAAATTTTTTAGAACTCCCGAAATGTATGCTAGAAATAACAATTTTCCGTTGTTTTTTAAATAAAACATACATCTGCCACGTGGACTTTAAATAAATCTTTAAGATTTTATATCCCCCCAAAAAAATATGCTTTACTATATGACTGGCGACTCTGAACTCTAAGCTCTGCTGTATCAACTAAACAACTGACTATCTTTACTTCTTTATTTATACAGTTTCTTTAGAAGATTATTCAAAACATGAATGTCTAATGAAAAGACATAAAATAACAACTTATGTTGCATATTACAAAGTATTGCCTATAGAGGACAAATAGGCAGTACTTTGTAATTTATTATAAATCCTTAAAATATGCCACACAATTTGTTGTTTTATATCTTTTCACTACAAATGCATGTCTTATCTAATCTTAAACAAATACTGTATAAATAAAAAATTAATAACAGACCTTAAAGTCTTTAAAAGTACTACGATATCCTGTCGGAGTAGACGATGTTTAGTTTTTCTTATTAAAACGTTTGGTTCTGAGTTAAGTTTTCTTATGGAAAAGTTGTTATTTGAAACATTTTTTTAAAGAAAATGTTGTTACGGAAACTTTTTTTGAGGAATTGAGGGAAATGCATTATTAGAGGATATTTGAGGAGGTACTTTTCAAAACATGACTATTGCACTTTTTGTGTTTTTGCATAATTTGAGAAAGTATAAATAAAATGACCCTACGTATTTAACTCGACATTTTGATGCATTATTAAAGAGGTCAAGATTAGTCAAACAGATTTCGCACAATTTTAATTTCGCAGAGTTCTAAATTTAAGATTACCAAACAAAAAAAAAAATAAAAAAATCATATATATAAAGAATTTTTAAAAACTAAAACTGACATTGAATACATTTTCTATAAGAACAGTTAACTCCGAAAATATTTTCTATACGAAATGTTGACTCTGAACAACTTTTCTATGCGAAAAGTTGAATCTGAACAACGTTCCTATGCGAAAAGTTGACTCTGAAAAAATTTTCCATATGATAAGTTGTCTCCAAAAAACTTTTCTAAACGAAAAGTTGACTCCGAAAAACTTTTCTATACGAAAAGTTGACTCCGAAGAACTATTTTACACGAAAAGTTAATTCCGAATAAGTTTTCTGTAGAATAATTTTAGTCCGACCAACTTTTTATACAAAAAGTTGACTCCCAACAGCTAGAAGAAGAAAAAGTAGAAATGTTCACTCTGAACAACTTTTCTGTATGACAAGTTGACTCCGAAGAACTTTTCTATACGAAAAGTTGACTCGGAACCTCTTTTTTATATGGAAAGTTGACTCCGAACAACTTTTCTATATGAAAAGTTGACTCCGAACAGATTTTCCATATGAAAAGTTGACTCCGAACACCTTTCTATTCGAAATGTTGACTCCGAACAACTTTTTTATACGAAATGTTGACTACGAACAACTTTTCTATAGAAAAGTTGACTCGGAACCTCTTTTTTATATGAAAAGTTGACTCTGAACAACTTTTCTATATGAAAAGTTGACTCCGAACAACTTTTCTATATGAAAAGTTGACTCCGGACAACTTTTTTATGCGAAATGTTGACTCCGAACAACTTTTATATACGAAATGTTGACTCCGAACAAAATTTCTATGCGAAATGTTGACTCCGAACAACTTTTCTATACGAAATGTTGACTCCAAACAACTTTTCAATACGAAATGTTGACACCAAACAAATTTTCTATATGAAAAGTTGACTCCTAACAACTTTTCTATACGAAAAGTTGACTCTGAACAACTTTTTTATACGAAGTGTTGACTACGAGCAACTTTTCTATAGAAAAGTTGACCCGGAACCTCTTTTTTATATGATTAGTTGACTCGGAACAACATTTATATACGAAAAGTTGTCTCCGAACAACTTTTCTATATGAAAAGTTCACTCCGAATAGATTTTCTGTGTGAAAAGTTGACTCCGAACAACTTTTCTGTATAAAAAGTTGACTCCGAAAAACTTTTATATATGAAAAGTTGATTCCGAACAACTTTTCTATATGAAAAGTTGACTCCGAACAACTTTTTTATGCGAAATGTTGACTCCGAACAACTTTTATATACGAAATGTTGACTCCGAACAAAATTTCTATGCGAAATGTTGACTCCGAACAACTTTTCTATACGAAATGTTGACTCCAAACAACTTTTCAATACGAAATGTTGACTCCAAACAAATTTTCTATATGAAAAGTTGACCCCGAATAGATTTTCTATATGAAAAGTTGACTCCGAACAGATTTTCTATGTGAAAAGTTGACTCCAAACAACTTTTCTATATGAAAAGTTGACTCCTAACAACTTTTCTATACGAAAAGTTGACTCTGAACAACTTTTTTTTACGAAGTGTTGACTACGAGCAACTTTTCTATAGAAAAGTTGACCCGGAACCTCTTTTTTATATGATTAGTTGACTCGGAACAACATTTATATACGAAAAGTTGTCTCCGAACAACTTTTCTATACGAAAAGTTGACTCCGAACAACTTTCCTGTATGAAAAGTTGACTCCGAACAACTTTCCTGTATGAAAAGTTGACTCCGATCAACTTTTCAATATGAAAAGTTGACTCCGAACAACTTTTCAATATGAAAAGTTGACTCCGAACAACTTTTCAATATGAAAAGTTGACTCTGAACAACTTTTCAATATGAAAAGTTGACTCCGAACAACTTTTCAATATGAAAAGTTGACTCCGAACAACTTTTCAATATGAAAAGTAGACTCCGAACAACTTATCTACATGAAAAGTTGACTCCGAACAACAGAAATGTTGAGTCCGAACAACTTTTCTGTACGAAATGTTAACTCCGAACAACTTTTATATACGATATGTTGGCTCCGAACAACTTTTCTGTATGAAAAGTTCACTCGGAACAAGTTTTCTTTATGAAAAGTTCACTCGGAACAAGTTTTCTTTATGAATAGTTTACTCCGAACAACTTTTCTTTATGAAAAGTTTACTCCGAACAACTTTTCTATATGAAAAGTTGATTCCGAATAACTTTTCGATATGAATCGTTGATTTCGATCAACTTTTTGATACGAAAAGATGATCCCGAACAACTTTTCTATATGAAAAGTTTACTCGGAACAACTTTTCTGTATGAAAAGTTGACTCCGAACAACTTTTCTTTACGAAAAGTTTTTCTATACGAAATATTGACTCCGAACAACCTTTCGATACGAAAACTTAGCTCCGAACGAAAAGTTTTTCGAAATCTTGACTCCTAACAAGCTTTTTATACGAAAACTTGACTCCTAACAATTTTTCTATACTAAAACTTGACTCTGAATAACTTGCCCATAGAAAAATGTAACTCCGAAACGCTTTTCAATACTAAAAATGTACTTCAAACTACTTTTTTATACGAAACGTTGGCTCCGCACAACTTTCCTATACGAAAAGTTGACTCTAAACGGCATCTCTATACAACAACTAATCTCCGAAAAACTTTTCTATATGATATTGTTGACTTCGAGCAAGTTGACAGGGAACAATTTTTTTGTACGGAAAGTTGACATGGAACAATTTTTTACTCCGAAAGCTTTTCTGTACGAAAAGGTGAATCCGGAAATATGTTTCAATAAAATATGTTGACTCTGAACAACTTTTCTATAGGAAAAGTTGATTCCGAAAAGTTTTTCTATAATAAACAATGGTTCCGGATAACACACAGAATTGGTCTGTTTCTACAGATAACCTTAGAGGGTGAATGTCTACATAGAATTCTTTACGGGGATCTGTCTCTACAGAGGACAATAAGACCTTAGAAGACTTCTGTTCTGTACAGTAGACCATAAAGGTTGTTTGGCTATACAATAAACCCTATAGATCGTCTGTCAATATGAAAGACCTTAGAGGTCTGTGGTATGGACATAATACTTTACGGAATACCTTATAGGCTGTTCGTCTATACAGAAGACCTTATAGGTCATCTGACTATACAGTAGACCAGACCTTATAGATTGTCTGTCTATTCAGAAGATCTTAGAGGTCATCTGACAGTTAAATTTTTTCATAGAAACGTAATTCGGAATCAAATTTTCAACAAATTGTTTGGGGTTAAGTTTTTTAATGGAAAAATTATTCAAAATCAAATTTTCTTACAGAAAAATTGTGCGGAATTAAGTATTTTGAGAAAAATTGTGCGGAATTAAGTAATTTCATAGAAAAGTTTTTAGAAATCAACTTTTCTTAGAGAAAAATTATTCGGAGTGAACTTTTGCTAAAGCAAAGTTGTTCATAGTAAATTTTTGCTGCAGTAACGTTGCTCGTTGTAAACTTTACCTATACAGGAGACCTTACAGGTCGTCCGTCCATAGAGAATATGTAGAGACAATCTGCCTATTAAAAGGTCTCAGAGGTCATAACAATACATAATATCTCACATAACATTTTCGCTATGCAGAAGGTCTCCATTGGCCAGTTTTTTTTAACAGGTTTCACTTTATATTGCTCAATGAAAGCAAATGTTAGACCTATTAAAGCATATGTGAAGGCATTTATCGTAGATTGCCTACATTAAGGGGCTTTAAACTATTTAAGCTCTTAGTAATAAATAAGGGGTTTTCTAATCAAAAAATTTTATCATGTTCCCACACAGATTCCATAATATCAAAACCTTTTGTGTGCTCAAATTTATGGGCTATATATTGCAACTTTGCTCGTTAATAAATTTGGATTTTTTGTCCGTTTTGTTGGAAGCCCAAATAGTTTTACTTGTTGATCTATTTTATCATAAGTATCCACTTAGTAACATTAATTTTCCCAACAAACTGTGTGTATGTGGCATAAAGTATGGCATACTTGTGGGAGCATTTATATACGTATATATATATATATATATATTATAGTATACTTTTTGGGGGTTGGAGGAAAGTAAATTTAAATTTGGCATAAGGGTTTTGTGGCCTTGATGTGGGCTCTCGCTTAAAATGACAAATTTTATAAAATGTTTAGATAAAAAATATATTTGGGCGGAGCCATTGTCGTTTGTCTGCCAAATTTATTTAGCCCTTTTGGCCAGCCTTATGACATCAATAATTTGTCATGTCTTTGTTAGATGTCTTGGAATTATAAACACCTCCCACCCACCAAAAGGGTTGGCTTTTGAGGTCATGGGCGTCAAGTTTCCCTTTTGTGGCTAAGCAAATTTTGTTGCCTTTAAAGTTTTATACAAAATCGATTGTATTTTATGCCCACAAAGGAATAGTAATTTATTTTCAAATTAATATTCAACAAATTTTAATTAAACCCACAATTATGTGCTTAGACATTAAGACAAATTCTTGTCATCCGGGGAAGGTCTTGAAAATATTAAAGAAATGATTTTTCATAATTTGATACTATGGCAAAGTTATGATTGTGGGCGATGGCCTTTTAATCCTGTCCGCAACAATCTTATCATAACTGTACAATAATTTAGTATTCTTTGCAATAACAATCGCAGCAAGTGCCTGTACTATGAACATTGAAAGAGAACAAAAAAAAACTGTTGCATACCTTCAGGGGTTCTCAAAATCCCTAAGTGTTGCATACACCCAGGCTAAAGCACCCACTGAGAATTCTCTTAGGCGGTTATATTCTCGCATATTTTTATAGTCAGTCCTCAGAATACAATAATGGAAATTCTTGGGATTTCTTGTTACTTACTTACTTCAATTATTTGAATAACATGAAACTTCTTACTGTTATTGTGTAACATATTTCAAGGATTTGTGGGGTATTGTCTAAGCATAAGGCGTTTTTGTGAATCTTCACTGATATGTTGTGGCACATTTCGTAGAACTGCTTTAAACGGAAGAATGAGCAACGTTTTACCGACATAATTTAATTAAGGCAATACTAAAGATGAATACCAGAAATCTTCTGCGAGTGCAACTTTTCGCTAAGAACAGTTAACTATAAATAAGTTTTCGGTATGTGCACTTGACTCCGAACAACTTGTCTATAAGCAAAGTTGACAATGAACAACTTTTTTTTTATAGGAAACGTTTACAATTAGGAAACATTATAGGGGTTTCCAGTAATAGTGATATGATTTCTTTGAAAAAAAAACGCACATATTGTTAAGGAAATTCAAATGTTTTTTCTTTAATGCGAAGTACAATCGATACAATTAAGTAAAATGTCATTCAAATGACCTCCACGACTTCTTCTGCAGGAACGAATTCGATGAACCCAATTTTCGAGCACCTTTTCCACTAAATCAAGTCGAATGTCATGAATGGCACGTTCAATATTGACTTGTAAGGCTTGAAGAGAGTCTGGTTTATTTCGAAAGACCAACGACTTCAAATAACCCCACAAGAAATAGTTTAATGGTGTTAAATTACAACTTCTTGGTGGCCATTCAATATCACAATTTCTTGAAATAATCGAATCTCCAAACTTTTCTCGCAACAATTCTATTGTTTAATTTGCTGCGTGGCACGTAGCCACAATCGGTCAGTGGCAAAAAGATAGCTCTTAAGGAGAGCTAAAATATTGCTCATGGGTGTCAAGGTCGTAGGTCGACTGGAAGGTGTTTTTTTTTTGGATTTAAAAAAATAGACTTAGCATAATTTTCCAATGTGAACGGAAAGTTTATTTTTGCTCTAGCTCCTTAACGGTACGTCGGATTGGGAATCGGTCAATGGCAAAAACATAGCTCTTAACGAGAGCTAAAATATTGCTCATGGGTATCAAGGTTGTAGGTCGACTGGAAAGTGTTTTTTTATTTAAGAAAATGGACTTAGCGCACGAAAAGTTGCAATTGGAGAACGATTATTTTGAAAATAAAACTGAATAATTTGTAAACGTTGTTCTTGCGTATGTTTCTTCATGATAAAATTGTAAACCCTACTGAATACAATGAAAAACAAATGACAGATCATGACATACATAGTACAAGTGGCCGAAACGTCACTTTAAAATCATATCATCCCAATTGGAAAACCCTTTATATCGGAAAAGTTGACAACGAGCAATGTTACTGCTGCCAAAATATACTCCGAACAACTTTTCTTTAGCAAAAGTTAACTTCGAATAAATTGTCTCTAAGAAAAGTTGATTCCGAATTACTTTTCCGTAAAAAAAATTAACTCCGAAAATTTTGCTATAGCTAAAGTTGACCCCGCGTAAGTTTTGCGTCAGAGATGTTGATTCCGAACAAATTTATTGTAAGAAAAGTTGACTTTTTCTATATGAAATATTTACTCCGAACCACGTTTTTGTACGAAAAGTTACTCCGAACAACATTTCTGTAAAGAAAATCAACTCCGAAAATTTCGCTACGGCAAAAGTTGACTCCAAACTAGTTTTCTGTAAGTAAAGCTAACTCCGAAAAACTCTAACTATAAATAAGTTTTCTGTATGCGCACTTGACTCCGAACAACTTGTCTTTAAGCAAAGTTGACAATGAACAACTTTTTTTATAGGAAACGTTTACTATTAGGAAACATAACTACGAACAAGTTTCCTCTAAAAAAAGTTGACTTGGAACAATTTGTTATAGAAACATATTCAATATTTTAGAGGAAATTTAACTTCAGACATATTTTATATAGGTAAAGTTTACAACGAGCAACGTTACTGCAGCAAAAATTTACTCCGAACAACTTTTCTTTAGCAAAAGTTCACTCCGAATATTTGTTCTCTAAGAAAAGTTGATTCCGAAGCAACGTTACTGCAGCAAAAATTTACTCCGAACAACTTTTCTTTAGTAAAAGTTCACTCCGAATATTTGTTCTCGAAGAAAAGTTGATTCCGAATAACTTTCCTATGAAAATACTTAATTCCGCACAATTTTTCTGTAAGAAAATTTGATTTTGAATAATTTTTCAATGAAAAAAACTTAAGCCCAAACATTCCGAATTACGTTCCTATGAAAAAATGTAACTCCGAACTTGTTTTTTATACGAAAGAATGACTCTGAACAAGTTTCTTGTGAATAAAATTGACTCCGAACAAGTTTTTTTTAATAAATAAAATTGATTCCGAACAAAATTGTTTATGAATAAATTTAACTCCGAAAAAATTCTTCAGTATGAAAAGTTTTCTCAGCATAATTTTTCTACTGTAAATATTACTTCGTAAATTTTATTTGTAATAAGAGTTTCTCCTGACAACTTTCTATAGAAAATGTTCACACCGAACAATTTTTCTACAAAAAAATCAAACTCAAATCAAAATCCAAATTATTTTCTATGTAAAAAACTTGTCTCCGAATAATTTTAATAATATCTTGACTCCGAGAAACTCTTCATTAGCTAAAATTGACAACGAATAGCATTTGATACGAAAAGTATCAAGTATCAAAAGTATCCGAACAACTTTTCTATAGGAAAAGTCCACTCCGAACAACTTTTCTATAGGCAAAGTCGACTTCGAGCAACTTTTCTATAGGAAAAGTTGACTCCGAGAATACTAATAAAATTGTTCTATTGAAAATTTGACTTTCAATAATTTTTATATGGAAAGAATGGCTCGAAACAACTTTTATGAATTTACTCCGAAAAATTTTTTGTCTGAAAATTTTATACCAATTAATTGTCTAGAGAAAATTTTATTTCGCACAGCATTTATATCGGAAGAATTGTCTTGAAACAACTTTTCTGTAGAAAAAGTTGACTCCGAATTTTGTTCTATTGAATAAATATAACTCCGAAAAACATTTTTATACAAAATATTGACTCCGCATACCTTTTCTATGGGAACAATGTACTGCGAATAAATTTTCGATAAGAAATATTGCCTCTGAGGAAGTTTTCTATAGGAAAAACTGACCCTGAAATAATTTTCTATTAGAAAAATTGACTCCGAATTAATTTTTTATGAGAAAAATTTACTCCTAAAAAATTTTCTGTAAAAAAGTCGACTTCGAACAAATTTTCTATCAGGAAATTAAATTCAGAACTAATTTTCTATGAGAAAAAAGCTAACTTCGAAAATCTTTTCTATAGCAAAAGTTGATAACGAACAATTTTCTTATAGGAATATTTTACTCCAAACATCTTTTCTGTATGAAAAGATTACTCCGAATGATTCTTCTGTACGAAAGGTTTACAACGTACAACTTTTCTGTAAGAAAAATTTACTCCGAAAATGTTGGTATAGCAAATGTTGACTTTAAACAATCTTTCTGTAGGTAAAATTCATACCGAAAAATGTTTTTATAGTAAAAGTTGACTGTCAACAATTTTTCTATCACAAAAGTTAATTCTGAACAAATTTACTATAAGTAAAGATGACTCCGAATAACTCTATAGCAAATATTGTCTTCGAACAATTTTCTTACAAGAATATTTAACTCTGAACGACTTTTCTGTATGAATGGTTTACTCCAAACTACTTTTCTGAAAGAAAAATAAACTCCTAAAGTTTTTCTTTTTCGAACAACTTTTCTATAGGAAATGTTGACTTCGACCAACTTTTCTATAGGAAAAGTTGACTTCAAACAACTTTTCTATAGGAAAAGTTGACTTCGAACAACTTTTCTATAGGAAAAGCTTTTCGAAGTCAACTTTTCCTATAGAAAAGTTGTTCGAAGTCGAAGTGTTGCTATAGAAAAGTTGTTCGAAGTCAACTTTTCCTATAGCAAATTTAATTCCGAATATCTTTTCTGTAGAAAAGTTGACTCCGAGAAACTCTTCATTAGTTAAAATTGACAACGAATAGCTTTTGATACGAAAAGTCGACTCCGAACAACTTTTCTATAGGAAAAGTCGACTCCGAACAACTTTTCTATAGGAAAAGTCGACTTCGAACAACTTTTCTATATGAAAAGTTGACTTCGAAAAGCTTTTCTATAGGAAAAGTTGACTTCGAACCGCTTTTCTGTAGGAAAAGTTGACTTCGAAAAGCTTTTCTATAGGAAAAGTTGACTTCGAACCGCTTTTCTGTAGGAAAAGTTGACTTCGAACAACTTTTCTGTAGGAAAAGTTGACTTCGAACTACTATTCTATTTTTTTCTGTAGAAAAGTTGACCCCGAAGAATTCTTCATTAGCTAAGATTGACAACGAATAGCTTCTGATACGAAACGTCGACTCCGAACGAACTCTTCATTAGCTAAGATTGACAACGAATAGCTTCTGATACGAAAAGTCGACTCCGAAAAAAGTCTATAGGAAAAGTTGACTTCGATAAACTTTTCTTTAGGAAAAGTTGACTTCGAAAAACTTTTCTATAGGAAAAGTTGAATTCGAACAATTTTTCTTTAGCAACATTTAATCTTTTCAGTAGAAAAATAGTCTCCGAAAAACTTGTCCATAGGAAAGCTCGTCTCCGAACAACTTTTCTTTAGCTAATGTTGACAACGAATAAGTTTTGGTAGGAAAAGTCGACTCCAAACAACTTTTCTATAGGAAAAGTGGACTACGAACATCTTTTCCATAGAAAAAGTAAACTTCCAGATATATTTCTATTTGAAGAAAATTTAATTTTTATTAAAAGTAATGTTAAATTCGAATAATTTTTGCATAAGAAAAGTTAACTCTGAACAACTTTTCTAGAGCAAATCGAAAATCTTTTCTATAGAAAGATGGACTTTTACATAGGAAAATTCAATTCCCAGCAACTTTTCTTTAGCTAAAGTTGACAACGATTAGTTTTTTATAGGAAAAGTTGACTCCGAACAACTTTGCAAAAAGAAAACATCACTTTGAAAACATTTGTGGAAAGGTTGGCACAGAAAAAAATTCTCTGCGGGACATTTTTTCACTGAAAAGCTTCTCTCTTAAGGTTGTCTGGGGTAATTCGTTCACTTAGGTAATGTGACTCCGTATAGTCTTTCCATTCGCAGCTTTGACTCTGAACAGTTTTTCTTTAAGTACAATTGACTTTTTTAAGGAAAGTTAACTCCGTTCAACATCTACGATCTTTCTTAACTCTCATGGCTTTTTTATTGTTGTGTGTTCAACCACTTGTCCGTTTAATCCTTATATTTTACTTGTTCTTAAATCCTTCTTCACAACAATATATATATGACCTGTCATCAACACTCCATAAATTACTTTTTCATTTAACATTTTCCTTAATCGTCAAGTTATTCTTCATTGAAGCTCGTAAACGTATGTGTTGTTCGTATGTGTAAGTAATGTATGTACTAGCAATTATCCTACGGCTAAAGATTAAAGGATTATTGTTAATGAAACCGAAAGTGTATTTAACCTTTAACCTTTTTTCGGGGAGCAAAAACTATTAAGGTCCTTTTCGCTGCCATTTGACGTCCTGTAAGTTATGAAGTGGGATGGAAGAGTAGTGAGTTGTTGCTCTTTGATGGGTTCTGGGGAATGGGACAACGTTATACACACCTACAAACGATTATATACATATGCGAGTGAATCACAAAACCATACAGGACGCAACCACAGACACCACATGAAGTTGGTTTTACACTGGTGGTCGGAATAATAGAGTATACATGGGGAAATATGAGAATTTTGGTGCTGTTTTTTTGTTCAGGTTTGTTAATAAATTCGAAACTCTGAAGGATAGCTATCACAAATAATGGAATTTGTAGCCCTACAGTAGTGTCTAGGAGCACTGGAATATCCGGAAATATTAGGTTTCCCATGAAATTGTTTGTTGTAATGACCTCCAGTGTAGCCTTGCTTTGGGCTAACATTTGCTTTCGAAAACTTTTGTTTTTACTCAATTTATGTTCAGTTTGAGTTTGAATTTTCTCCGCACAATATATCTACAACTTACTAACCATAAAGCTAACCCTATTGATGATCATAAATTGTTCTCTGTCCAGTGTGGGTAGAAAGTGGCCAACCGTCTCAACCATTTTTCCCATAGTTTTTCAGTATTAGTTTTCATAACAAAAGTTCCAAAAATATGAGGATGAGGGAAACCTTCCCCCCACCCATTAGATTGGGACCACATTCATTTGGTTTTTCGCTGTGAAAAATATCAAAAGCACACATGCATAACAGGGATGAAATTTCTATTGGTTTTAAGGAGGATGGGTGCATAGCAGCCACAGAAGACACTCCCACACGTAGATGGAAAGTCATAAATTTTCAAAGGTGTTCCCGGGTAGTAGAGAATAGCTGCCAACATGAAAATGGAAACAAAAAATGAAGACCTCTGGAGCGTGGCGTGAAACCACAAAAACTAAACTACAAAAAAAGATGTTCTGCTCGAGAAATTTGGTGTTTTTGGCAGAGCATTTTTATAGAGGTCTTCTTTGAAAAACAAGCGTATAAAAGAGTTTTGTTTCCTTTTGATGGAGGAATGGAAAACAACAAAAAAATTATAGAGTAAAATTGTAAATCTTTTTCAGGTATTTTATTTCAAGTCAATTTAAAAAGCTGAGAAAATTAAGAGTTTAATTCGGAATACTCCGAAATAAGTTTTTAATTATAAAATTGGACTGTGGACAAAAATTTCTCTAATAAAAAAATCTCTCTAAAAAAATACCTTTTTGCAATCAAACGTTTACTACGAGTACAATTTTTTTAACTCCGAAAAAATTGACCCGAAAACAATTTCATTAGCGGAAATAAAAAAAATGCTTATTATTAAACCACCAGAGCGTATATGTAATAAAAATTTATGGGATTTTTATTACTCATACGCCATTGTACAACAATTAAAGTTTACAAATATATATATATGTATATATTTTTGTAAATGAATGTCAAACAATTTATCTATAAATTATTTATGAGAAATAAACTACATATGAGATAATTGCAGAATCATTCAAAAAATACTAACAATTTTCTGTCCGTCCATTCGCCTGCCTAGTCATCTCATGCCATGCCATTCCATCCACGATGAAATATTGAATATTCGGGCTAATTTTGACATTGTCATGAGTGAAAACTTTCGTCTACACAATGATTTTTGTAGACAAAAAAAAAAAACAAATAAAATATACGATTTCTTTTTGTTGTAGGTGTTGTGTTGTCTTGTCATTTATTTTTTATAGCCAAAATGTCTAGAATTTATGAAATAAAGCGAAGCAATCATGCACGCGGCACAGAGCCAACAAAAATAATAAAAACCAAAAAAATCTTTTTAAAAATGAATGAAATTTGTTGGTGAACACATTTACTTTGTGAACCGAAAAAATATACATCTATTTGCTTATATTTAATACAACAACACAAAGTATGAAATTTAAGTAAATTGTTTGTGCATTTTTGATTTGAAAGACATTGGAAGAAAATTTTAATTTTTTGATGGTCGCAGATTAGTCAGTTTTGTCATCAAGCTATGATTCCAGATATGAGGAATTTCTTCAGGAGCGAACAATTTTGACCCCTCCCAGCTCCCAGGGTCTTCACTCTAATCTGTAAAAATTGAAATTTTAAAATGTTTTTCCGTTACATTATAACATAATGAATAATAAAGAATAATTTTTGTAGATAATGCTCACATTCATATTTTCATCCTCATTTTGATTGTCGTTTTCTTTTCATTGTTTTCTTTTTATACCCTACACCACACTGTGGTACAGGGTATTATAAGTTTGTTTCACGGCAGATGTTTGTAACACCTGAAAATAACACAGCTAGACCCACCTTAAAGTATACCGATCGACTCAGAATCACTAGCTGAGTCGATTTTACGATGTCTGTCCGTCCGTCCGTCCGTCCGTCCGTCCGTCTGTCCATGTAAAGTTGTTCGTCGACTAAAGGTCGCAATTTCACTCCGATCGTTCTGAAATTTTGCAGTTTAGAGTATTTCGCAGCTGTTAAGATCGCTATTGAATTTGGTTGAAATCGGTTAAGATTTAGCTATAGCTCCCATATATATGTTTCGTCCGATTTGGCCCTTTAGTCCTATAGAAGCTGTATTTTACATCCGATCGTTTTGAAATTTAGAATGGTAGAGTTTCTTGATCTATGAAGCAACATTGCCGAATTTGAAGAAAATCGGTTAAGATTTAGCTATAGCTCCCATATATATGTTTCGTTCGATTTTGCTCTTTAGTCCTATAGAAGCTGTATTTTACATCCAATCATTTTGAAATTTAGAATGGTAGAGTTTCTTGATCCATGAACCAACATTGCCGAATTTGAAGAAAATCGGTTAAGAGTTAGCTATAGCTCCCATATATATGTTTCGTCCGATTTGGCCCTTTAGTCCTATAGAAGCTGTATTTTACATCCAATCATTATGAAATTTAGAATGGTATAGTTTCTTGATCCATGAACCAACATTGCCGAATTTGAAGAAAATAGGTTAAGATTTAGCTATAGCTCCCATATATATGTTTCATCCGATTTGGCTCTTTAGATCCAATCGTTTTTATACCCTACATCACACTCTGGCACAGGGTATTATTTAAGTATAAAATGTCCCAAAAGTAAATTTATGTAAACAATTTATACATGAATTACAAAATTTATATATCAGAGTTATTCAATATTACGAGAGTGGTGTAGGGTATTATATAGTCGGCCCCGGTCGACTTTAGCCTTTCCTTACTGGTTTAATTCTCTGCTTTAATAAATTTTCACAACATTTCTATTATTAAAATCATGTCTTCGTGCGAAAAAAATTATGAATAATTTTCTGCTTCATATTTCTGCAGAAATTCCTGGAGGCTTCTGGCAAAAACTTCCTTCCATCACCTCTGATGGCAGCATATGCATAATAATAAATTCGAATGGGATTTCGAAGACAGGAATTAATTATTCATTCATTATATGCACCAAAGGTGCTGAGCCACCACAAAAATAGAAAGAAAACAACAACAGCCATATTCGGCGTGGAGGGGCAGGAGAAAAAGTCAAAGGTTATGCCTGAATTATTACAAGAAAAAAAGAAGAAAATAATTTTAAAAAAGTGTGTGTACTGCATCAGAGCTCGTTTGTTACATTTACTTAATCGCTGCTTAATTCACAGAATCCACGTATCTCAGTTATTCATTAATGCAGTGAACACTTGAACAGATGTTGAAGGTATTTGGGAGATTATTTATGCAAATCCCCTTAGAACGGTTAAATAAATATTAAGAGTTGAGAGCAAAAGGAAGCAAAATCTGTTGTATTCACATTTCTGTTTTTCATGTTCAGAAAACAGATTTGGAACAATTTTTCTGCAAGAAAAGTTCACTCCGAAAAACGTTTCTAGAAGAAATGATGACTTCAAACAATTTTGCTATAAGATCATTTGACTCTGAACATATATTCGATATGAATGAATGACTCCGAATAATTTTTCTACCGCAAATTTTAACTGAGAAAAGAATTCTATGTAAAAAAATAAATAAAAAATGTTTATTTATAAGTACATTTGACTCCGAACAATTTTTCTCTACGAAAAGTTGTGTCCCAACATCTTTGCTATAAGAAAGTTTTACTCCGAAGATATTTTCTATATGATTGGATGACTCCATACACATTTTCAGTAAGAAAAGTTGACCATGAAAAAAATCCTATAAAAAATTTTTAATCCGAATCGTGCCCGACAATCTTTGCTATAGCAAAATTTTACTCCGAACATATTTTCTATATGATTGGATGACTCCACAAAATTTTTCAGTAAGAAAAGCTGACTCCGAAAAACTCCTATAAACAAATTTGAATCCGAATCGTGTCCGACCATCTTTGCTGTAGCAAAATTTTACTCCGAATATATTTTCTATATGATTGGATCACTCCACAAAATTTTTCAGTAAGAAAAGTTGACTCCGAAAAACTCCTATAAACAAATTTGAATCCAAATAATTCCTCTATCGAAAATGTTGACTCCGAAAAATTATTCTTTAAGAGAAGCTAACTCCGAATAATTCCTATATAATAATTTGAATCGGATTAATTTTTCTATTGAAAATGTTGACTCCGAAAAGTTTTTCTATATAGCAAAAGTTGACTCCGAAAAAAATTGTATAAGATTAGTTGATTCCGAATTACTTTTCTAACAGAAAGGTCGTCCCCGAACATTTTTTCTAACAGAAAAGTCGTCTCCGAACAACTTTGCTAGTATAAGAAAATTTGACTCGGAACATATTTTCTTTGAGAATAGATTAGTCCGAACTATTTTTCAGTAAGAAAAGCTGACTCCGAAAAAAACTTCTAAGAATGAGAAAAGTTGGCGCCGATATAATTTTTATAAGAATAATTTCCTTCGAACAAAAATTCTTTCAGAAAAGTTCATTCCAATAAATCTTTCCTTAAGAAAATCTGGCTAGGAACAATTTTTTGACACTGAACAACTTTTCTATAAGAAAAGCTGACTCCGAAAAATTGCTATATAACAATTTGAATCCGAATAACATTTCTATTTAATATTTTGGCTCTGAACAGAGTTTCTAATTTTACTCCGAACATATTTTCTGTGGGAATAGATGAGTCCGAACTATTTTTCAGTAAGAAAACCCGACTCCGAGAAAAATTTTTCGATGAGAAAAGTTTTCGCCGATATAATTTTTATAAGAATAATTTCCTCCGAACAAAAATTCTTTCAGAAAAGTTCATTCCAATAAATCTTTCCTTAAGAAAATCTGGCTAGGAACAATTTTTTCTAAGAAAATTTGACACCGAACAAAGAAATGCTGACTCTGAAAAATTCCTTTATGAAAATTTGAATCCGAATAATTTTGTTATTGAAATTTTTGCTCCGAAAAGAATTTCTACATATAATAAAAGTGGACTCCGAAAAAATTGTGTAAGAAAAGTTGACTCCGAACAACATTTCTCTTATAACAGATATAATTGTTATAAGAATAATTTCCTCCGAATAAAAATTCTTTCAGAAAAGTTCATTCCGAACAACTTTTTATTAAGAAAATCTGACTAGGAAGAATTTTTTGAGAAAATTTGACACTGAACAACTTTTCTATAAGAAAAGCTGACTCCGAAAAATTCCTATATAAAAATTTGAATCCGAATAACTTTTCTATTTAATATTTTGGCTCTGAAAAGAGTTTCTATAACAAAAGTGGACTCCGAAAAAATTGTGTAAGAATTGTTGACTCCGAACAACATTTCTCACAGTAAAGCCGTCTCCGAACAGCTGTTTTGACAGAAAAGTCGTCGAGAAAACTTGACTCAGATATAATTTTTATAAGAATAATTTCCTCCGAATAAAAATTCATTCCGAACAACTTTTTATTAAGAAAATCGGACTAGGAACAATTTTTTTTTGAGAAAATTTGACACTGAACAACTTTTCTATAAGAATAGCTGACTCCGAAAAATTCCTATATAAAAATTTGAATCCGAATAACTTTTCTATTTAATATTTTGGCTCTGAAAAGAGTTTCTATAACAAAAGTGGACTCCGAAAAAATTGTGTAAGAATTGTTGACTCCGAACAACATTTCTCACAGTAAAGCCGTCTCCGAACAGCTGTTTTGACAGAAAAGTCGTCGAGAAAACTTGACTCAGATATAATTTTTATAAGAATAATTTCCTCCGAATAAAAATTCATTCCGAACAACTTTTTATTAAGAAAATCGGACTAGGAACAATTTTTTTTGAGAAAATTTGACACTGAACAACTTTTCTATAAGAATAGCTGACTCCGAAAAATTCCTATATAAAAATTTGAATCCGAATAACTTTTCTATTTAATATTTTGGCTCTGAAAAGAGTTTCTATAACAAAAGTGGACTCCGAAAAAATTGTGTAAGAAAAGTTGACTCCGAACAACATTTCTCACAGTAAAGCCGTCTCCGAACAGCTGTTTTCAACAGGAGAGTCGTCGAGAAAACTTGTCTCAGATATAATTTGTATAAGAATAATTTCCTCCAAACAAAAATTCTCCCAGAAAAGTTAATTTCTTACAATTTTTTCTTAAGAAAATCTGATTAGGAACAATTTTTTTGGAGAAAATTTGACACTGAATAACTTTTCTATAAGAAT
Organism: Eudasyphora cyanicolor; assembly: GCA_963930755.1. Classification (NCBI taxonomy): domain Eukaryota; kingdom Metazoa; phylum Arthropoda; class Insecta; order Diptera; family Muscidae; genus Eudasyphora; species Eudasyphora cyanicolor. Next base: position 28,570,201 of record OZ005735.1, read on the forward strand.
AGCTGACTCCGAAAAATTCCTATATAAAACTATGAATCCGAATAACTTTTCTATTTAATATTTTGGCTCTGTAAAAAGAGTTTCTATAACAAAAGTGGACTCCGAAAAAATTGTGTATGAAAAGTTGACTCCGAACAACATTTCTTACAGTAAAGCCGTCTCCGAACAGATGTTTTGACAGAAAAGTCTTCGAGAAAACTTGACTCAGATATAATTTTTATAAGAATAATTTCCTCCGAATAAAAATTCTTTCAGAAAAGTTCATTCCGAACAACTTTTTATTAAGAAAATCTGACTAGGAACAATTTTTTTTGAGAAAATTTAACACTGAACAACTTTTTTATAAGAAAAGCTGACTCCGAAAAATTCCTATATAAGTATTTAAATCCGAATAACTTTTCTATTTAATATTTTGGCTCTGAAAAGAGTTTCTATAACAAAAGTGGACTCCGAAAAAATTGTGTAAGAAAAGTTGACTCCGAACAACATTTCTCACAGTAAAGCCGTCTCCGAACAGCTGTTTCGACAAAAAAGTCGTCTCCGAACAACTTGGCTATAAAAAAATTTTACTCTGAACATATTTTCTATTGGATTAGATGAGTCCGAACTATTTTTCAGTGAGAAAACCCGACTCCGAAAAAAATCCTATAAGAAAATAAGACTTCGAATAATTTTTTTTATTGGAAATGTTGATTCCGAAAAATTTTTCGATGAGAAAAGTTGTCGCCGATATAATTTGTATAAGAATAATTTCCTCCGAACAAAAATTCTTTCAGAAAAGTTCATTCCGTACAATTTTTCCTTAAGAAAATCTGGCTAGGAACAATTTTTTTTTACGAAAATTTGACACCGAACAAAGAAAAGCTGACTCTGAAAAATTCCTGTATGAAAATTTGAATCCTAATAATTTTTCTATTAAAATTTTTGCTCCGAAAAGAATTTCTACATATAATAAAAGTGGAGTCCGAAAAAATTGTGTACGAAAAGTTGACTCCGAACAACTTTTCTAACCGAAAAGTCGTCTCTGAACAACTTTTCTAACCGAAAAGTCGTCTCTGAACAACTTTTCTAACCGAAAAGTCGTCTCTGAACAACTTTTCTAACAGAAAAGTCTTCTCCGAACAACTTTGCTATAAGAAAATTTGACTCTGAACATGTTTTCTATGGGAATAGATGAGTCCGAACTATTTTTCAGTAAAAGAAGCCGACTCCGAAAAAAGTCCTATAAGAAAATTAGACTTCGAATAGTTTTTTTTTTGGGAAATGTTGACTCCGAAAATTTTTCGATAGGAAAATTTGTCTCCAAACAACTTTTCAATGAGAAAAGTCGCCTCCGAACATCTGTGCTATAAGATTTATAATTTTACTCTGAACATACATATTTTCAATAGGAAAGAATAAATCCGAACAATTTTTCAAATAAGAAAAGCTTGCTCCGAAAAAAACTTTAAAGAAAATTTTACCTAGGTTTTTTTTTTTTGTATTGGAAATGTTGACTCCCAATTTTTTCGAAATGAAAAGTTGACTCCGAAAATTTCCAATGAGAAAATTTTTCTCCGAACAACTTTCCCACAGGTAAATTTGACTCCGATAAAATTTTTATATTATTTTAGATGACTCCGAAAAATTCTTCGGTAAGTAAATTTAACTTCGCATAATTTTTCTGTAAGAAATGTCTACTCTTGACTTATTTTCTAGAAGAAGGGGTGACTCCGAACGATTTTCTATGAGAAAAGTTCAATTCGAACAAATTTTCTAACGAATAGGGATGATATGATTTTGAAGTGACGTTTCGGCCATTTGTAATATGTCATGATCTGTCATTTGTTTTTCATTGTATTCAGTAGTGTTTACAATTTCATCATGGAGAGATATACGCAAGAACAACGTTTACAAATTATTCAGTTTTATTATCAAAATAATCGTTCTCCAATTTCAACTTTTCGTGCGCTAAGTCCATTTTTCTTAGAAATCCCAAAAAAAATGAACACTTTCCAGTCGACCTACGACCTCTACACCCATGAGCAATATTTTAGCTCTAGTTATGAGCTATCTTTTTGCCATTGACCAATTCCCGATCCGACGTACCGTTAAGGAGCTAGAGCAAAAATAAACTTTCCGTTCACATTTGAAAATGATGCTAAGTCCATTTTTCTTAAAAATCCCCAAAAAACACTTTCCAGTCAACCTACGACCTTGACACCCATGAGCAATATATTAGCTCTCATTAAGAGCTATCTTTTTGCCAAATGAAATAATTGAATTGTTGCGAGAAAAGTTTGGAGATTCGATTATTTCAAGAAATTTTGATATTGAATGGCCTCCAAGAAGTTGTGATTTAACACCATTAGACTATTTATTGAGGGGTTATTTGAAGTCATTGGTCTTGCGAAATAAACCAGACTCTCTTCCAGCTTTACAAGTCAATATTGAACGTGCCATTCATGACATACGACTTGATTTAGTGGAAAATGTGCTCGACAATTTGGTTAATCGAATTTGTTCCTGCAGAAGAAGTCGTGGAGGCCATTTGAATGACGTTTTATTTAGAACTTAATTGTATCGATTGTACTTCACATTAAATAAAAAACTTTGAATTTCCTTAACAATAAGTGTGCTTTTTTTCAAAGAAATCATATCACTCTTATTGGAAAACCCTGTATAAGAAAAGTTGACTTCAACCACTTTTTTTAAACGAAAAGTTGACTTAACCTACTTTTCGATAAGAAAAGTTAACTTAACTAACTTTTCGATAAGTAAAGTTAACTTGAACAACCTTTCGATAAGAAAAGTTTTTATGAGAAATTTGTACTCTGAAAAACTTCTCAATAAGAGAGGTTGATTCCGAACAATCTTTCTTAAGTTAAGTTGCCTCCGAAGCAAGAAAATGTAAGAAAATGTTGACTCTGAACAATTATTCTATGAGAAAAGTAGACTCCGAATAATTTCAAATTGGACTCCGATCAAATATTCTATGATATATTAGTCCCAAACTACTTTCCTTGAAGAAATGTTTTACTTCAACAAATTCTTAATATAAATCATTTGGTTTATTATAACGCACTTTAGGTATTATCTGTGAATTTAAAAGCCTACATTTAGGCTTATTGTTGTCAAGACATTAGTGTTGTCATTTTAGGCTTAGCAGTTGATTTTCTTTTTCAAACCATTATTCTAGCAAATGTTTTTATAATAATACACTTTTCTTCCGCTATTCATCTTGCCTAATGACTGTCGTCAGGTCTATGTTTGACTATGTTGCCCCGAACACATTTGTCACTTTTACACTGCGCTATGACATTGCCTATATTTAGGCTTTTCAATTTTTTGCGTCTCCATTAAAAATCCATTAAACTATTACGGTGATGTGGCAAGGAAAAAAATCAAAACAACTATAAGTTCGCAGTGTCCCAAATTAGATTTATAATAAATGGAAATAACATAAAACGATTTTATCAATTTAACAACTTCAAACGAAAGGCAATTTATATACATGAAAACATTTATGTTATAAATTGAGTTTTTTGATTCAATTATTGTTGAGCGGGAGGTGGAGGCGGGAAGGTAGTTGCGCGAATGGCTGGGGAGAGTTCCAATTTGATTGGAGGAGCAGATGAATGTTGGGGTTGAACCAATTTATTCACCTGCGCTAAATGAAGGCAAATGGATTTTTATGTTATGAAAGCATTTGTATTTTTTGGAGATTTTATTGTAAATTACTGAATATTACTATGAAGAATAAATGTACAATTTACTGAGGCTGCAAAAGCATTTGAAACTTGATTAAATTATATTTGATTGACATGGTTAGTGCTGAAACCTATCATAATAGAAACTGGTATCCGGTTGCGTATAATCAATTTAAATTAATTAATATCACTTATACGCTACAATGGTGGTTTATTTGAAATTGTAATTTTGGGTCAATATTGCAGAACAATCTTAATGTTAAAACATCGCATAATAGGAACTTGTATCCGGTTGCGTATAATCAATATAAATTAATTTATAGCACTTATACGCTCCAATGGTTATTTTTATGAAATGTTTGATTTAAATCAATTTAAAGGAAGTTTATAAGTTAAATTGGCAATAAATCTTTAAGCATATAAATATTCTGCATTCTCCCAACCGTTGAACCGGTTTTCAATATTTCCCCCCACAATTTTCTAATAATAAGAATCATGATGACTTTGATGTGGGATTTTTTTTTGCATCAAAGCTTTTAATCCCAAACAAAGGCTAGCATCAATTTGTCTTACCTTTCAACAAGGCTACAGAGACCAGATGCAAGGAGTCACTTTTCAACTCCCATCTTTATAAGGTTCTGCTCCTCCTCCGCCGTCAACCACAGACAACTTCATAATAAAATTATTGCATTATAAAGTTGAATTTGTAAAGAAAATGAAATTTAAACGTTTATTTTCCAAAAAAAAAAAAAAACTTGGTTTCCTGCTAGCTTCAGCGTCTAACGAACCGGGCCATGACTTGGTGGTGGAGGTAAAAATTTATCAATTTCAATTTGAGAACTTCTTTTTTCGTACTTTTTGCCAAAACGCTTTTTTCTCTCTTTACATGAGAGTCTCGAATTTGAGCAGGTAATGATGGAGCTGGAGTGCTGCGTGCCTTGTGGTTCTTTTTTCGGCTTCAGACATTAAAGGTGTCTGCTGCCTTAACACTCAGGTTTACGAAAATTGGGAAGAAGATGGGAATACTTGTATGTTCTACACAATTTGCCTGCCTTCAAATATTATGACGGTTGTATTTTTATGAGTGCTCGTGTGTGTGTTTTTTTTTCATTTTATTACTGTTTTCAACGAAGAAAAAAACTTAGTTTTTTCCATTATCTTTTGAAAGGAAATATGGCGATTTTTTTCTACAAAGGTATTGGGAGCTTTCTAATGACTTTGAGGGTGTTCATTGTTCTTTCAAAATAAATTAATGTAATTTATTTTCACCTTAAATTTTATTTAGGCAAATGTATTTCCATGTAATATAGTTGACGAGAGCCCCCAAAAGTCACAAGAAAATGTTAATGACTGACGACAAATGAAATTGCTCAGAAACCGTGTAACATATGCTCGCTCCCATTGCAGTAATTTTCATATACAAAATTTCGTAAAAGATTTTTATATATTAATTAATGCTATTAATAGCGAATATTTAAATAATTCGGAATCTGCCTTATTGTTCGGAGTCAACTTTTCTTACAGAAAAAGTTGTTCGGAGTCAACCTGTCTTATAGAAAAGTTGTTCGGAGTCATCGTTTCTTATAGAAAAATTGTTCGGAGTCAACTTTTCTTATAGAAAAGATGTTCGGAGACACCTTCTCTTATAGAACTTTTCTTATAGAAAAGTTGCTCGGGGACAACTGTTCTTATAGAAAAGTTGTTCAGAGTCAACTTTTCTTAGAGAAAAGTGGTTCGGAGTCAACTTTTCTTACAGAAAAGTTGTTCGGAGTCAACTTTACTTAGAGAAAGGTTTTTCGGAATCAACATTTCTTAAAAAAAAGTTTTTCGGAGTCGACATTTCTTAGAGAAAAGTTGTTCGGAGCCAACTTTTCGTATAAAAAAGTTATTCGGAGTCAACTTTTCTTACAGAAAAGCTATTCGGAGTCAACTTTTCTTATAGAAAAGATGTTCGGAGACACCTTCTCTTATAGAACTTTTCTTATAGAAAAGTTGCTCGGGGACAACTGTTCTTATAGAAAAGTTGTTCGGAGTCAAATTTTCTTAGAGAAAAGTGGTTCGGAGTCAACTTTTCTTACAGAAAAGTTGTTCGGAGTCAACTTTACTTAGAGAAGGGTTTTTCGGAGTCAACATTTTTAAAGAAAAGTTTTTCGGAGTCGACATTTCTTAGAGAAAAGTTGTTCGGAGCCAACTTTTCGTATAGAAAAGTTATTCGGAGTCAACTTTTCTTACAGAAAAGCTATTCGGAGTCAACTTTTCTTATAGAAAAGCTGTTCGAAGACAACTTTTCTTTCAACTTTTCTTATAGAAAAGCTGTTCGAAGACAACTTTTCTTATAGAAAAGTTGTCAACTTTTCGGAGTCAGAGAAAAGTCGTTTGGAGTCAACTTTTCTTATAGAAAAGTGGTTCGGGAACAACTTTTCTTATAGAAACGTGCTTCGGGGACAACTTTTCTTATAGAAAAGTGGTTCGGGGACAACTTTTCTTATAGAAAAGTTATTCGGGGACAACTTTTCTTATAGAAAAGTTGTTCGGGGACAACTTTTCTTATAGAAAAGTTGTTCGGGGACAACTTTTCTTATAGAAAAGTTTTCGTATTTTCTTATAGAAAAGTTTTCGTATAGAAAAGTTGTTCTATAAGAAAAGTTGTTCGGGGACAAATTTTCTTATAGAAAAGTTGTTTGGTGACAAATTTAGAAAGAACAACCTTTCTTTCTAGAAAAGTTGTTCGGTGACAAATTTTCTTACAGAAAAGTTGTTCGGGGACAACTTTTCTTATAGAAAAGTTGTTCGGGTTGATCTTTCCTTATAGAAGAGTTGTTCGGAGGCAACTTTTCTTATAGAAAAGTTGTTCGGGGGCAAGTTTTCCTATAGAAAAGTTGTTCGGGGACAAGTTTTCTCATAGAAAAAGTTGTTCGGGGACAACTTTTCTTATAGAAAAGGGGATAACTTTTCCTATAGAAAAGTTGTTCGGGTACAACTATTCTTATAGAAAAGTTGTTCGGTGACAACTTTTCTTATAGATAAGTGGTTCGGGGACAACTTTTCTTATAGAAAAGTTGTTCGGGGACAACTTTTCTTATAGAAAAGTTGTTTGGTGACAAATTTAGAAAGAACAACCTTTCTTATAGAAAAGTTGTTCGGTGACAAATTTTCTTACAGAAAAGTTGTTCGGGGGCAAGTTTTCCTATAGAAAAGTTGTTCGGGGACAAGTTTTCTCATAGAAAAAGTTGTTCGGGGACAACTTTTCTTATAGAAAAGGGGATAACTTTTCCTATAGAAAAGTTGTTCGGGGACAACTATTCTTATAGAAAAGTTGTTCGGTGACAACTTTTCTTATAGATAAGTGGTTCGGGGACAACTTTTCTTATAGAAAAGTTGTTCGGGGACAACTTTTCTTACAGAAAAGTTGTTCGGGGACAACTTTTCTTATAGAAAAGTTGTTCGGGGACAACTTTTCGTATAGAAAAGTTGTTCGGGGACAACTTTTCTTATAGAAAAGTTGTTCGGGGACAACTTTTCTTATAGAAAAGTTGTTCGGGGACAACTTTTCTTATAGAAAAGTTGTTCGGGGACAACTTTTCTTATAGAAAAGTTGTTCGGGGACAACTTTTCTTATAGAAAAGTTGTTCGGGGACAACTTTTCTTATAGAAAAGTTGTTCGGGGACAACTTTTCTTATAGAAAAGTTGTTCGGGGACAACTTTTCTTATAGAAAAGTTGTTCGGGGACAACTTTTCTTATAGAAAAGTTGTTCGGGGACAACTTTTCTTATAGAAAAGTTGTTCGGGGACAACTTTTCTTATAGAAAAGTTGTTCGGGGACAACTTTTCTTATAGAAAAGTTGTTCGGGGACAACTTTTCTTATAGAAAAGTTGTTCGGGGACAACTTTTCTTATAGAAAAGTTGTTCGGGGACAACATTTCTTATAGAGAAGTTGTTCGGGGACAAATTTTCTTACAGAAAATATAAAATAGAAAATTTCGTAGAAATTTCATCAAAGTTGACTAAATTTCCTTTAATCCAATCTGGTCGGCACACCGTCATTGAACTTTAATCTGGTCGGCCATCGACCTTTTTTTGGTCAACGACCTCTAATTCGTTCATCGACCCCTAATCCTCATTAATCGGATCAAGCATTTTTACAGAAGTTTTCTTAGAAATCACATTGTTAAAAAAAAAATTATCGAAATTAAATTTTTATAAAAAATATTCATCTTAATTGAATTTTTATAAAAAAATCAGACAATACTTCGCCGAAATTGAAGTTTTCTACAAAATTTCCTCGAAATTAAATTTTTATGCAAATTTTAACGAAATTGCATTTTTATAGAAAATTTCGTTTAAATTGCATTTTTCTAGAAAATTTATTTTTTTAGGAAATGTTACATATTGTCGTAATTGAACTTATCTAAAAACGCTCGTTCAAAATAAAATTTTAATTGGGAATTTTGTCGTAGTTGAACTTTTCTAGAAAATTTTTGTTTTTAAATATCAATTTTTAAATTTTTATACATAATTCCTTCCAAATTTTTTATTTTATGTTTATTGAATTCAAAATTTCATTTCTCTACAAAATTTCTTCAAAATTAATTTTTTTTTTAGAAAATTTCACGTAAATGGAATTTTTCATCAAATTTAGATACTAGAAAATTTCATCTACATTTCATTTTCAAAAAATTTCATTTTTTTAGAAAACTTTTTTGAAATTTCGTTTAATCCAACCTGGTCAGCAATCCCAGTCATAGATTTACCAAAACTTCAAAGATAGCATTCGTGAGGTTCTCGAGGACGTAGGGCAGCCACTTTGCGATTTGGTTATGGAAAATTTCATGAAAAGGATATGGACCTGTAAGCGTGGTCATGGTGGCCATTTGGCTGATGTTGTTTTTCATTATTAACGGCATAACTTCCTCTTTATTATGAAATAAACATCTGATTATTTATCTAAAAAAATTTAATTTTTCTTTGAATACTAAAATAACACCTCTTGTTGGAAAGCCCTTTATATCTTTTGGAGTCTCTCAGAAACTAATTTTCCTTTAGACTCAATTTTCCTTAGTTTCCTTAGTTGTAACTCTATTTTCTTATAGAAGTCTTTCGGAGTAAATATATCATATAGAAAAATGCGTTTGAAATCAGCTACTCCCAAAACTTAGGGCTGACCCTCCCAAATAACTTTACAGTCTACAAATGATACCGACGTTGCATTTCCACCGAAACTGTAATTATTTTTTATACTTAAGATTATGCATTTTCATAGAGAAAGGGAATAATATGTAATATAAGAAACTATTTTGTCAACTTGTTTTGCCCTGCGATATCAAACCTGTGCTGTGATATCCATCCAATTTAGTCATTTGACTTTTAGAGCCCACAACAAACCCTTTTTCTAGTGAATTTATTAGCTATATCGCCCAACATTCCATTAAAGGTCGTGGGGAATGGGTAATTGTTTCTATCCCCGCCCTTTTTAGGGATTTGTTTGTTTTCCTTTTGCCTTTATTTTCTGGTCATACAACCGGAAATCCCTTTCGCTTAGTTATGATGATAGCTGATTTTGATAGATATCCTGCTGAGATAAAACAAATACATAATGTTCGACAAGAACAATAACAAAAATAAACAGAAACGAAAAATAAAAGGAATTTCATGAAATGAATCAAAACATTTGTTCCATAAAGAGGGCCGAAATTAAAATGGACAACGGGCACCCCACATGATGACTGGGGAGTGAACTCTGCGCTGTGGCACACTACTAATGAAAGGTGGCTTTCTACATTTACAATCTTAGAAAAACAAAAGAAATTCCAAGCAAATGTGGTGGTTACAGAGAAAATAGCAATTTGAATGATATGTTTGAATATTGGTCATATTTTAATACTAGAGTGTAACGAACAAAAAGAGTGGGGAATTTAAAAAATGTCTGCGGTGGAATAGCTATTTTTATTTTAGGCATGCTTCCCACTCCTGCCGTGAAAAATAATTTTGAAAATACAATATTTAGTTAATATACTTATAACAAAATTGTTTGATATTTAAATTATTTTTTGGCACATTTCTCGAAAAATAGCTTTCTTGTAGTGAATATTTTATTATAACATCGGGTCGGTAAAGACCCCAAATGTGTACCACAAATATGGGTATGGCTTTTAAACTAGTTAGCCAAAATTCGAAAGGATTTAGGATTTCTTTCAACAACCACGATTCTGCACATTTTTGTAAAAATAGCTTTCTATTGATAAATATTTTAAGCGCATTTGGGTACAATAAGGATCCGAAAAGAGTACCACAAAAATGGGGTAACTAGGATAGGTAGGATTTTTCTTAATTGGACTTGGTTATATACATGATTCAGAATTCTGTTAGCCAATGTACCCATTGTAGACCATAAAAGTGTACCACAAAATTTAATGCAGGACTTTTTGTAATTAGCTAAAACAAGCTCTCGAATAGGTAGGATTTTTCTTAATTGGACTTGTTATATACATGATTCTGAACATTCTTGGCAAGAGACGTTTCTATTGACAGGCATTTTATTATCATTTTAACCCATTAAAAACCATAAAAGTGTACCACAAAATTCAGTGCAGGGCTTTTACTATACATATAGCTATAGTAAAAGCCCTGCACTGAATCAAATCAAGCTCTCGAAAATGGTATGCCTTTTCGTCTGCATTGTAAATACGATTCTGCACATATATGAATGAAGGGGATTCCGTGGATGTGAATTTTGTTCTCATATTAATCCATTAAAGGCCATAAAAGTGTACCACAAAACATTTGTAGGTACGATAGGTGGGTTTGTTTTTATTAACTAAATGAGTTCCATGAAATTTTAGTGTCATTACACTTATCTTATATATATGATTCAGCACATCTTTGATAAGAAACGTATTCATTCGTCTGCATTCTGTTAGCCAATGTACCCATTGTAGACCATAAAAGTGTACCACAAAATTTAATGCAGGACTTTTTGTAATTAGCTAAAACAAGCTCTCGAAAATCCTGTGCATTGAACTGCTTTATGAATATGAGTCTGCACATCTGTGAACGAAGAGGTTATGGATATTGTTATCATTGTAATCCTCTAAATGCCGTAAAAGTGTGCCCAAAAAAAGCCCTTTATCAAAATCACCTGGACTTTTATCGTAACTAGACGACTTGGGTGCATTTACAAATCATTGAATAAATATGATTCTGCACCTCCTTTTACAATTGGCGTTCTATTGATACATATTTTAATATTATTTGACTGAATTATATGATTCTGCACATCTATGTCAAGAGATGTTTCCATTGACATATATTTTTTGATCGTAATAATCCATTATGTACGATAAAAGTGTTCCACAAAAATCAGTGCAGAACTTTTATTGTAATTAGTCAAATCCAGCTCCCGAAATCTAGTGCATAAATATGATACTACACATCTATGAGCGAAGAGTATTCCGTGAATATAGATTTTATTATAATTTTAATCCAATAAATGCAATAAAAGTGTACCACAAAAAAAATTGGGTAGGATAGGCCCTCGAAAATGGTGTGCCTTTTCATCTGTATTGTAAATACCATTCTGCACATATATGAACGAAGAGGATTCCGTGGATATGAATTTTGTTCTCATATTAATCCACTAAAGGCCATAAAAGTGTATCACAAAACATTTGTAGGTACGATAGGTGGGTTTGTTTTATTAAATAAATGAGTTCCATGAAATTTTAGTGCCATTACACTTATCTTATATATATGATTCAGCACATCTTTGATAAGAAACGTATTCATTCGTCTGCATTCTGTTAGCCAATGTACCCATTGTAGACCATAAAAGTGTACCACAAAATTTAATGCAGGACTTTTTGTAATTAGCTAAAACAAGCTCTCGAAAATCCTGTGCATTGAACTGCTTTATGAATATGAGTCGGCACATCTGTGAACGAAGAGGTTATGGATTTTGTTATCACTGTAATCCTCTACATGCCGTAAAAGTGTACCCAAAAGGGCTTTTATCAAAATCAGCATGACTTTTATCGTAACTAGACGACTTGGGTGCATTTACAAATAATTGAATAAATATGATTCTGCACCTCCTTTTACAATTGGCGTTCTATTGATACATATTTTAATATTATTTGACTGAATTATATGATTCTGCACATCTATGTCAAGAGATTTTTCCATTGACATATATTTTTTGATCGTAATAACCCATTATGTACGATAAAAGTGTTCCACTAAAATCAGTGCAGAACTTTTATTGTAACTAGTCAAATTAAGCTCCCGAAATCTAGTGCATAAATATAATACTACACATCTATGAGCGAAGAGTATTCCGTAAATATAGATTTTATTATAATTGTAACCCAATAAATGCAATAAAAGTGTACCACAAAAAATACAAGTAGTAGGTAAGATAGACAGAATTTTTTGGTAAATAAACCAAGCATTTGATATTCGAAAACAGTTCAACTTATTTATTTATGAGATTCTGCACATCTTTGATAAGCAACTTTTTCGTTGACATGCATTTTGCTATTAAATTTCTCCATTGAAGGCCAAAAAAGTGTACCACAAAAATGTGTGCAGGGCTTTTATAGCAAAAATGCAATTCATGCTCTCGAAGTTCATGTAAATTTTCACCTGCATTTTAAATATATTTCTGCATATCTCTGAACAAAGAGGATTCCGTAGATATGAATATTGTCATCATTCGAACTCATTGAAGCTAGCAAAAATGTAACACAGAGCTTTTATCAGAACTAAACGAATTATGCTCTCAAAATTAGGGTGCATTTACAAATGCTTTGAATAAATATGATTCTGCACTTCTTTGTACACATAGCTTTCTGCTAATATATATTTGAATATTATTTGACTTAACTAAAGTTCTTAAAAGTGTACCACAAAAATGTGGTAGGTAGGATATACGGCATTGTTCGTAAATAAAACAAGCTCTCGACACTTGAATCCTGTTAGACTTAGTTGTGGAAATGATTCTGCACATCTATGTCAAGAGATGTTTCCATTGACGTACATTTTGTGATCATATTAACACACTACATATATACCATAAAAGTGTACCACAAAAATCAGTGCAGGACTTTTATTGTAAATAGCCAAATCAAGCTCTTTAAACTCGTGTGCATTTCTCAATGTTGTATAAATATGATTCTGCACATCTATGAGCGAAGAGGATTCCGTGGATATGGATTTTGTTATCAAAGTAACCCATTAAAGGCAATAAAAGTGTACCACAAAAAAGTAAATAGGATAGATATGTTTTTTTTTTGTTAACAAACGAAGCATTCGAAATTTGAAAAGAGTTCCACTTAGTTATAGATGGTAGTCTGCATACTTTTGATAAGGAACGTTTTCGTTGACCTTCATTTTGCTGTTAAATTTTTCCATTGAAGACCATAAAATTGCACCACAAAATTCAGTGCAGAGCTTTTAAGGCAAAAACGCAATTCATGCTCTCGAGTGTCGTGTACTTTTTCACCTGCATTTTAAATATATTTCTGCCCATCTATAAACGAAGAGAATTCTGAGGATATAAATTTTGTTATCATTTCAACCCATTAAAGACAGTAAAAGTGTACCACAAAATTCAGCAGAGCTTTTATGAAAGGCAGCAGGGCTTTTATCGGAACTGACCGAATTATACACTCAAAATCTGAGTGCATTTACAAATGCTTTGCATAAATATGATTCTGCATTTCTTTGCACACATAGCTTTCTACTGATATATATCTTAAAATAATGTGACTGAATTAAAGATCTGAAAAGTGTATCACAAAAATGGGTTAGGTAGGGTATGTAGCATATTTCGTTAATAAAATAAGCCCTCGACACTCGAACACATCTATGTCAAGAGAAGTTTCCATTGACATACATTTTGTGATCATATTAACCCATTATACACCACAAAAATCAGTGCAGGACTTTTATTGGAATTTGCCAAATCAAGGTGCATTTTCCACTGCCTTATAGATGTAGATAGATAGTGCACATCTATGAGCAAAGGGGATTCCGTGGATATATATTTTGTTGTAATTTCAGCCCTCTAAATGCCATTAAAATGTACTACAAAAGTAGAGCTTTATCATAGTCAGCAGGGCTTTTATTGTAACTAGCCGATATGCTTTGAGTAAATATGAATCTGCACATCTTTTTACAATTGGCTTTCAATTGATATACATTTTAAAATTAATTAACTGAATTAAAGTTCTGCAACGTGTAGTACAAAAATTGGGTAGGTAGGATAGGTAGCATTTTTCGCAAAATTAAACATGCCTTCGACACTCGAATCCAGTTAGATTTACTAAAGGATACGATTCTGAACATCTATGTAATGAGACGTTTTCAGTGACATATATTTTGTTGTCATATTTACCCGTTATATATAGTAAAAGTGTACCACAAAAATCAGAGAAGGGCTCTTATTGCAATTAGCCCACATTAAGCTATCAAAAATCGTATACATTGCCAACTGCTTTATAAATATGATTCTGCACATCTGTGAGCGAAGAGGATTCCGTTGATATGCATGTTTCTAAAATTTTAACCCTCTAAAGGCCATAAATGTGTACCACAAAAATTCGTGCAGAACTTTTATTGTATATGCCCAAATTAGGAACTCGAGATTCGTTTGAATTTGAATCATATTCATTTAATTTATATAATTCTGCACATCTGCGAAGGCTGTTGCTTCCGGAACATGATTTCTTTGTTCATATTAAACCTCTAAATCTCATATGTAAGTGTACCACAAGAATCGGTGCAGTTCTTTTATTGTATATAGTTAAAAGAAGCTCTTGAAAATCTTGTGCGTTCTCACCTACTCTATGAATATACATAATTCTGCACATCTACGAACGCAGACGGTCCCATGGATATGTATTTTGTTAGAATTCTAACCCATTAAAGGCCATAAAAGTGTACCACAAAATTCAATACGTCGCGCTTTATATAAAAATTCCAGTTAAAAATTGCGAATATTTGTACTGATAGACTATAAATGTAGTATAATTAATGTTTTTGTAGGTAATTCTGATAAATTTTTATTTTCTGACTTTCATTACTTAATCTCCTTTGCATTTCATTTGATCACAAGCACTTCTCGGTAAGAGTAAAAATAAAATTAATAAATATGTAGTATATAAATATGTACGAATAAAATTACTCTCAATTTACATGTGTGTATGTGCGTGTGTGGAAGAGTGTATACGAGTATTTGTATTTGAAATACAAAAGTCATGATGTGATGATTGACCATATCGCTTTGTTTGTTTACAGCTACCCCAATGACTTCCGTTTCCTTTGACATTTCGTTTCCTGTCTCTCCTATCGAATATATTTCACTCAATATCATATCTTGAACCACCATGTCATGGCGTTCTATGAGGGAAAGTGTCTGTGTGTGTGTGTAAATGTCACATGTCACATAATGTGATATGTTAGTGTTCAAGTATTAGCAAATTTCTCTGTGTTTGTATATGTATAAATAATATATGTGCAATTACACCCACACTAATACATACATAATCGCTTACACGTATCGTACACATTTGGTCATATCCTTAATTGATATTAAGTACTTGCAAGATTACAATCACTATGTGTGAAGTCTTTGCGAAAACTGTAAATGTGGTCTTGCATGAAACGAAAGGAATTCGAATTACGTCTTCATATCTCGCACTCATATGACCCTTGGAAGGGCCTGAGGAGGAACTACCGGAAATCACAGTGAAATTTAGAACATGTCATGCACAAAATCGACAGGAAATTCTCAATTTGTCGAAGGGCTTCTCTCTATCATTTTTCATTTCATTTCATGTAAATTAGAATAAATTGTTGGGTTGGAGGTAGGGTCGGGAATTTAAATGAAGTGTCTTAATGTTTTATTGCATGACAGACAAGAATGCCCAAAGTCAAATGAGCTAAAAACAAAAATAAATAATATATTAAATTCGACTGTAGTATGCAAAGGAAGAGAAATCAGAGGTCGACTCAGCGATAGACTATAAGGAAAGTCTTATCCGAAAGAAGTCGTTTGGGAGGTTAATCTTCTACAGAAAAGATAATGTCTTCTCGTACAGAAGAACTGCTCTTCCAACAAAGGTTTCCCTTTAAAGAAAGATTTTCACCTATAGACGACCTTATGAAAAGGTTTGTCTCAACATACTCGTAAAGGGCTTATCTTACAGAAGACTATATGGCTGTTCCTTCAGAAGACTTTGGAAAAGATACTACCATATATACTACCTTAATTAAGGTCTACTCTTATGGACGATCTTAAGGCAGGTATTCTCGACGACCTTTATAACAGTTTTCTCGTATGGACAACCTTGATAGAGGTAATCTCATATGGATGACTTTGGGTATGTCATATCTTATGGGAGGCACAGGGAGATCTTGTGCTATTGAAGGAGCTATATAAGAATTTAGCAATATCATGAAATGTGAACTAGAAGATCTTAGGGATGATTATCACCCACCGAAGACCGAATCGATGGTATTAAGCTTCTGAAGACTTTAGTTATGTTATTCGGGTTCCGAAAACCTTAGGGAAGATCTTCACCGACCGAAGAACATAGTGAAGGTCTTCACCTACGGAAGACCTTTACCTAACAGAAGACCATAGGAAGCTCTTCATTTGCAGAGAACCATAGAAAAAATAAGGTATTCTTCTACAAAAGACGTTATTGAAAGTCTACTCCTACAGAAGACCTTAAGGAAGGCCTTAACCTACAAAAGACCTTAGGAAGTTCATTTACAGAAGACCTTAGGAAAGATAAAAATATCTTAGGGAAGGTTTACAGAAGACCTTAGGGAAGGTCTTCATCTACAAAAGACCTTAGGTAAGGTCTTCATCTACAGATGACCTTAGAGTTAGTTCTTATATAAAGAAGCCCTTAGGGAAGGTCTTCGACTTTAAGAAAGGCGATTACCTACAAAAAACCATATTGAAGACCTTAGGGAAGGTATTCGCCTACTGAATACCTTAGGGAAGGTATTCGCCTACTGAAGTCCTTAGGGAAGGTACTATAAACCTTAGAGGAGGTATTCACCTACTGAAGACCTTAGGGCAGGACTTCACCTTAGGAAGGTCTTCATCTACAGAAGTCCTTAGAGTATGCCATTAACTTAAGAAGTCCTTAGATAAGGTTTTTACCTACAGAAGACCTTAGAAAGTTCTTCACCTACACAAGATCTGGGAGAAGGTATCCACCCACAGAAGACCTTAGAGAAGAACTTTTTATACAGAAGATCTTATGGAAGAATTTCTTCTACAGAATACCTTAGGGAAGATCATCACCTAAAGGAAAGTTTACAGAAGACCTTAGGGAAGGTCTTCATCTACAAAAGAACTTTGGTAAGGTCTTCAACCACAAAATACCTTAGAGTTAGTTCATATCTAAAGGAGCCCTTAGGGAAGGTCTTCAGCTACAGAAGACTTTAAGGAAGGCGATTACCTACAGAAGACCATAGGAAGGTCTTCATTTACAGAAAACCATAGAAAAGATAAGGTATTCTTCTATAAAAGACGTTATTGAAAGCCTTCATCTACATAAGACTTTAGCGAACATGAAGACCTTAGGGAAGGTGTTCACCTATTGAAGACCTTAGAGAAGGTATTCACCTACTGAAGACCTTAGGGAAGGACTTTACCTTAGGAATTTCTTCATCTACAGAAGAAGTCCTTAGTCCAACTAAAGAAGTCCTTAGAGAAGGTCTTTACTTACGGAAGACCTTAGGGAAGAGCTTCAGCTGTATAAAATCTTAGAGAAGGTATCCACCAACAGCAGACCTTAGGAAAGAACTTATTCTATAAAAGACCTTAGGAAAGATCATCACCTTAAGAAGATCCTAAGGAAGATATTTCCCTACAGAAGGTCTTATGGAAGGTACTCACCAAGGAAAGCTATTCAGCTACAGAAGATCTTAGGGAAGGTATTTACCTACAGAAGACCTCAGGAAAAGTTTGTACCAAAAAACCTTAGACCTTAGGGAAGGTATTCACTTTCAGAAGACTTTAGAGAAGGCCTTCTCCCATAAAAGTCCTTAGAGAAATCTTCTCCAATAGAAAACCACATAAAACAAAATACGTGAGATCTACTCCTGCAGAAGAGCTTAGGGAAGGTATTTCCCCTCAGAAGAGCATATGAAGGTCTTCATTTAGAGAAAACCATAGAAAAGATAAGGTATTCTTCTATAAAAGACGTTATTGAAAGTCTACTCCTACAGAAGACCCATGGAAGGCCTTCATCTACATAAGACTTTAGCGAAGGTCTTCATCTAATGAAGACCTTAGGGAAGGTATTCGCATACTGAAGACCTTAGAGAAGGTATTCACCTACTGAAGTCTTTAGGGAAGGACTTTACCTTAGGAGGGACTTCATCTACAGAAGAAGTCCTTAGCCCAACTTAAGAAGTCCTTACATAAGGTCTTTACTTACAGAAAACCTTAGGGAAGGTCTTCAGCTATAGAAAATCTTAGAGAAGGTATCCGCCCACAGAAGACCTTAGGGAAGAACTTCTTCTATAAAAGACCTTAGGGAAGATCATCAGCTTAAGAAGATCTTAAGGAAGGTATTTCCCTACAGAAGGTCTTATGGAAGGTACTCACCAACAGTAGACCTTAGGAAAGCTATTCAGAAGACCTTAAGGAAGGTATTTCCCTACAGAAGGTCTTATGGAAGGTACTCACCAACAGTAGACCTTAGGAAAGCTATTCAGAAGACCTTAAGGAAGGTATTTCCCTACAGAAGGTCTTATGGAAGGTACTCACCAACAGTAGACCTTAGGAAAGCTATTCAGCTACAGAAGACCATAGGGAAGTTATTTACCTACAGAAGACCTCAGGAAAAGTTTGTACCAAAAAACCTTAGACCTTAGGGAAGGTATTCACTTTCAGAAGACTTTAGAGAAGGCCTTCTCCCATAAAAGACCTTAGAGAAATCTTCTCCAATAGAAAACCTCAGAGAAAATCTTCACCCCCCGAAGATCTTAGGGAAGATTTTCACTTACAGAATAAGTTAGGAAGATATTAATCTACGGAAGATCTTAGGGAAGGTTTTAATTTATAGAATATCTTAGGAAAGGTCTTAGTCTATAGTATACCTTCACCTGCAGAAGATCCTGGGGATAGTAGTCAAATATAGTAGACCTTTAGGAAGGGGTTCGCCTACGGAAGACTTTTTGGACAGTTATTCTCTTGGAGAAGTCTTTAGGGAAGATATTCTTTTATAAAAACCAAAGGTAAGGTCTTCTCTTACTAAAGCCCTTAAGGATGGCCTTCTCCAATGGAAAGTTTTTCGTATGGATAACTTCAAAGAAGGAGATCTTATAGTTTGGACGATCATTATTAAGGTCTTCTCATATGAATGACCTTAGTGTAGGTCTAAAAATAGGTATTTTCTTACGGAAGACCTTAGGAAAGTCTTCTCCTACAGATCATAGAAGACTTAGGAAAAGTTTCATCGTACATAAGACATAAGAATGGAACGTAATTTCTGCAGAAGGAAGATTTTAGGAAAGATTTTAGGAAAGATTTTAGGAAGGTTTTTAATTAGAGAAACCCTTTAGGAAGGCCTTTACCCACCCACGAGAACTTTTGGGAATCTATGTATGAGTTTCACCTAAGAAAGACCTATAAAAACGTCAACATCAACGGAAGTCCTATTCCTATTGGGAAGAGGTTTACCTGCAGAATACCTCACGTATAGAAGACCTTAAGGGAAAGTCTTCACGGATGGAAGACCATATGGAAGGCCTCCTCCTACAGAAAACTTTAGGGAAGATATTCTACATACGATTTCAGGGGAAGTTTTATCCTAGAGCTCTCAGAAAACGTTAGGGAATGTCATTCTATAGTATATCTTAGGGATCATATTTTCCTACATAAGGTGTTACAAGATCTTAGGAAGGTATTTTCCTACAGAAGACCTTAGGAAAGGCCTTCTCCTATAAAACAACTTGGACGACATCTTCTGGTGCTCTAAATCCTTAGGGAAGGTCTTCTTTTACACAAAAGCTTTAGGAAGGTATACTCCTACAAAGATCCTAGGAAGGTCTCCTACAACAAAATACGTGAGATCTTCTCCTGCAGAAGAGCTTAGGGAAGGCCTTTCCCTACAGAAGAGCTCAGGGAAGGTCTGACCTCAGAGGCCGACCTCCGAGACTCTAGTATAGAGAGAAACACCACAGCAGTCCATCTGTGTTTTTTTTATATATAGAATTAAATTTTGTTTCTATTGTTATTATCTTATCAGACGTGAAATAAAGAGGGAAATACTTTCTACATTTAATTTGTATGTATTTGATTTATTTATTTAATTTAAGTTTTGAAAAAAATCACCAAATATTATTCTCCGGCGTTGAGGCGTACACCCTAAACCCATCCTGAATTCTTATTGTCAGAAAACTTTTCTATTTTACAAATTTGATTTCATATTCAAAGAATGTTAACTTTCTAACCACGTTATTGAATTACCCGTTACTTCATCATAAGAAATCTGCATATGTTCCCCATGTGAACGTGAAAATCTGCTTCCTCCAAAAGAACGACACAAAGTTATCCTTGTTCGTATCCTGCAATCCTGTAGTTGAAATGACATTGACATGCATGTGGCGAAAAACAAGCAACGACAAACAACAATATCAACTGCTTGCATAGAACAGAAATATAGGATTTCCAAGGAAACGAGATAAAGGCGGTGCAGCTATGTAGCATAGCATACTTTAAGGATATCATAGCATTCGCAGTCTCCAGTACGACAATCGCAAAGCGAGAAAATAGATGAATGGAGTTGACGATGTCTGTCTCCCCTTTCTTTTCTTCTTGCCTCAGGCGATATCAGTTACAAATACTCTGCCAGGAAATCGATAAATCAAATGAGTTTAGTAGTAAAGAGTATCAGCATTCATGCACTCATATAATGATGACATTACTTTTCTATTTATTCTATTGTCTGTTAACAGGCGCAAGAGAGTAAAGAATAAAAAGTAAAGCATACTTAAAGGATGCGATAAGAAGATTAATGATTCTTTTGTGTCGTAAATTGAATAGTGGCCAAAAAGAATTAAAACCTACAATCTGGAATCAAATCAGGAGATTTAAATTCAATTAGAATTATGTTTCCCTGGTACTGTGGAGTGGATAGTAAGTCTGAAATATACACCCGTTCATTTGTAAGGTAACCTATTCCTTTCCACATTCTATTGTCTATCTGCTTATTATACTTAAATATCATTTTTGTAATGAAAGCTTGCCATATTACAAGGCAGAAAAGAAAAGCAAAACATATTCTAAGGATATTGTGTAGACTCTGATTAAGCAAAGTTTGTAACAGCAAAAATTAGGTTCAATTAGTTTCTCATTTTAAATGTGACGAATTTTTATTCCATTTGTAATATATAATTTAAAAATAACGGTCTAAAATATGTAGATTTGGTTAGGAAACGTTTTGACTTAAAGATGTCCTTTTATATTTATTTTAAAATTTTATTGAAAAGGTAAAATCCTACAAAATCTTCTATTAAGGATTTTCTCTTCGAGATTATACTCCTGGAGAGGATCTTAGGGAATTTCTGACTTATAGATGCTCTTTTGTAGTATAAAGTATTTTAGGATAGGTCTTATCATATCGAATACCACATTGAAGATTTTTTCTCCTCCAGATTGTCTTAGAGATGTTCTTCTTCTTAGGATATCTTTGGGAAGGTATTCACTTAAGAGAAGGCCTTCTCCTATAGAAGTCCTTAGAGAAAGTCTTCTCCAATAGAACTCCTTAGGAAAAATCTTCGCCCACCGATGACCTTAGGGAAGATTTTCACTTACAGAAGAAGTTGGGAAGCTATTAATCTACTGAAGATCTAAGGGGAGGTCTTCATTTATAGAAGATCTTAGGAAAGGCCTTCGTCTATAGTATACCTTCTCCTGCAGAAGATCTTAGGAAAGGCCTTCGTCTATAGGATACCTTCTCCTGCAGAAGATCCTGGGTATAGTATTCAAATACAGTAGACCTTTAGACAGGGGTTCGCCCACAGAATACTTTTTGGGCAGGTATTCTCTTATTAATAGTCTTAAGGGAAGATATTCTTCTATGTATCGTAAGACAATATGTAAGGTATTCTCTTACTAAAGCCCTTAAGGATGGCCTTCCCCAATGGAAGGTTTTTCGTATGGATAACC
Source organism: Eudasyphora cyanicolor (assembly GCA_963930755.1). Taxonomy (NCBI): domain Eukaryota; kingdom Metazoa; phylum Arthropoda; class Insecta; order Diptera; family Muscidae; genus Eudasyphora; species Eudasyphora cyanicolor. Next base: position 28,592,085 of record OZ005735.1, read on the forward strand.
TCAAAGAAGGAATTCTTATAGTATGGACGACCAATATTAAGGTCTTCTCATATGAATTACCTTAGTGTAGGTCTAAAGGTAGGAATTTTCTTACGCAAGACCTTAGGAAATTCTTCTCTTAGAGATGTTTTTCTTCTTAGGAGATCTAAGGGAAGATTTTTTCCTAAACAAATTCTTAGAGAAGGTATTATCCTTAGACAATTGTGAAACCTTAACCCTTTCTAAGACCTTTATAATATTGAGCTATGTATTTTCCTATACAAGACTCTAGAAAGGGTTCTACAAAATACCTTAGAACAGCTTAATGACATTTTTATTTTTTTATTCCAAAGAAAGATCAACAGAAAGCCGTTTTTCTAAGAAAGGAGGAGAAAATCTTCTAAAAAGGGCATTTTCTAATAAAGCACTTAGGGAAATACCCGTAGTCTGCTACCGAAGATCTGGCAGAAGGCCTTCTCGTAGAGATTACCTTATTGATGGCTTACTCTGATCATTAACCTTACTATTGGTGTTCACCTGTAGATAGCGTTATTTGTGTTATTTTCCTATAGAAGGATTTAGAAAAGTTCTTATTATTTAGATAATCTTGGTTGAGGCATTTTCCTATAGGTTTCATGTAGGAGATCCCCTTAAGGCCTCTTGTAAGGTCTCGTTCGGGAAAATTCCTGCACAAGGTCTTCCGTAGAGCCCTTAAGAATATTACCTACAGATGATCTTAGGAAAGGCCTTCTTCAATAGAATATATAGTACCTTAGGAAATGTCATCCCCTATATAATACCTTAGTGTCCTAACAATAAGAAGACAGTTCTAAAAGTTCTTCTGTAGGTGACGACCTTTCTTAATAATCTTAAGAAAGCTCTTCTCCAACAGAATAAGTATTATCTTAGGAAATGTCATCCCTTACATTATACCTTAGGAAAGCAACTCTCCAGCAGAAGACCTTAGGAGAGGTCTTCGTCTTCCGAAAACCTTAGAGAAGATCTTCACTTAGCGAAGATCTTAGCGAAAGTCTTCACCTGTTAAGCCTTTACCCTGAAGATCTCAGGGGTTGGGTTCACCTATAGAAGATCTGAGGAAAAGTCGTCATCAAAGAAGATCGTTGGGAAGGTCTTCGCCTACAGAATACCTTTTAGGAAGGCCTCTTGTAAGGTCTCAGTCAGGAAAATTCCTTTCCCATGGTCTTCTGTAGATCCATTTATGGAAGATTTTCTTCTACAGAAGCGTCTTAAGAAAATTACCTACAGATGATCTTAGGATAGGCCTTCTCCAACGGGATAGGTATTATCTTACGCAATGTCATCCCCTGCATAATTCCTTAGGACATCACTTCCTCAACAGAAGACAGTTCTAAAAGGTCTTCTGTAGATGACAGCCTTCCTTAAAAATCTTAAGAAAGCTCTTCTCCAACAGAATAGGTATTATCTTAGGTAATATTCTTCTCCAACAGAATAGGTATTATCTTAGGAAATGCCATCCCCTATATAATACCTTAGGACAGCAATTCTCCAACAGAAGACCTTAGGAGAGGTCTTCGTCATTCGAAAAGCTTAGAGAAGATCTTCACCTACCGAAGATCTTAGCGAAAGTCTTAACTGTAGGGTCTTTACCTACGAAAATCCCAGGGGAAGGGATCACCTACAGAAGATCTCAGGGAAAATCTTCATAGATAGAAGACTGTTGGGAAGGTCTTAACCTACAGAATACCTTTTAGGAAGGTCATCACCTACAGAAGACCTTTTGGAAGGGTTTATCATATAGAAAACCCTATCGATGGCTTTTGGAAAGGTCTTCAATTACAGAATACCTTTTGGGAAGGTATTTACCTACGTAAGATCTTTTGAAAATGTCTTCACCTACAGAAGGCCTTTTGGAAAGTTTCACATTTAAAAAACCCTATCGAAGGTCTTCACCTAAAGCATACTTTATTGAAGGTTTTTACCTGCAGGCCTTTGAGAATATAATAAGTCTTATATAAGTCCTTAGAGAAGGTCTCACTTACGAAAGTCTTTAGAGCTCTTCACTTTCAGAAGTTCGTAGGAAAAGTCTTCTCTAAGGCTGAATGATTTTAGGAAATACATATTTTCGCGTAAAGAATTACTTAGTCAAGGAATTCTCCTACCGAAGTCCTTTGGGGAGGTTTTCTCTCTCAGAAGATCTTTGGAACTCTCTCTCAGAGATCTCTTTCCTCACAGAAGACCTCAGGGAAGGTATTATCTCTCAGGCGACCGCATTCTACGAAGGCTACTTAGCAGAATGTTATCTCCCATAAAATACATTTGAAAAGCCCTTAGTCCCTTGACTATATTTCCCTTAGACCCTAGTTCCCATCTTAATGTATATATGACCTTAAGGAAGCATCTTAACCTATAGATCACCTTAAGGAAGGTCTTCGCCTAGACAGGATCTTGGAGAAGGTATTTTCATATAGACGACATTAGGGAAGCTCTTCTCTTCAAGCAAACCTTTCGAAAGTTCTTCCTATATAAAGGAATTTTGGATTAGAAATTTCCTACCGCAAACTTTAGGGAAGCTCGTCTTCTATTGACGACTTGAGGGAAGCGCTTATCCTAGAGAAGACATTACCGAGCGCTTATCTTACAAAAGACATTAATGAAGTTATTCTCCTATGAGAGAAAGACTTCCTTTCAAAGAAGACATCAGGGAAGGAGACTTTCCCGAGGTCCTCTGTGAGAGGATCTAAGAGAAGTTCTTTATTCTTCGAAAGACCTTCAGAGACATTTCCTACAGACGATCTTAAAAAAGTCTGCACATGCATAATATCCTGTGGGCCATATTATCCTATAGTAGACCTTAGGAAATGTATTCTCCTATAGAGTACCTTAAGCAAGGATTGGGAAAGGTCTTCTGCTGCAGAAATTCTTAAGGAAAATCTTATCTAAGAGAAGACCTTTGGGCAACATCTTATCCTATAGATGAACTTAGGAGATCATCCTAATTTATAGATGACCTTAAGGAAGGCATTTTCCTAGAGCGAACCTTGTGAATGTGTTTCTCCTAAAGAATATCTTGGAAAGGAATTTTCCTGTAGACTAGATTGGAGAAGGGTTTCTCATACAGCAGACCTTACGGAAGTTCTTTTCCAATAAAAGACTTTAGGTAGGGACTTTTTCCTACATCCCTTAGACCTTATTGAAGCTCGGAAGGCATTCTCCTATGGACAGCGGCTTTCTACCATAAACGACCTTAGGGAGTCTTTCCATAGGGTAGTCCTATAGACGATTTATGGAAGGTATTTCCCTACAGAAGACTTTAAGTGAGTTCTTCACCTATAGTCTATTTCTAGTTCTTCTCCTAGAGACTACTTTGGGTAAATTTTTCCCATAGCTGAAAGCTTTGGGTTGGTCTTCTCCTATAGAAGACTTTACGTCACATAACGAATATGTTACGAAAGGTTTCATCTTACAGGGAACCCTTGTTATGATCATCATGGGAATATCCTTCCCTATAGAAAACGTTAGCACAGGTCTTCTCCTACTGAGGCACTTATGTAGATAATGCCTTCTCGTACAGAAAACCATAGGAAATGCGTTATTCTCCAAAATAACTTTGGCAAGTCATGTCCTATTGAAGATCTTCCTTAAGAAACGGCGTCTGCAGGAATAGCTTTAGTCATTCAACATTAGGGTAGTTTATATCCTATAGAACTACTTAAACAAGATGTTGACCTATAAATACCTCAATGATGTTCTTTGGCTAAAGAAGATTATTAGCATATTTCACTAGGAAACAACTTATCCTACAGAATATCCTAGGTATGGTATTCTTGTATACAATATTCTGTGAAAATATTCTCTCACAGAGGGTATTCTTCTACATAAGACCTTAACAGAGGTCTTATCCCTCGGCAAATGTTATGGAGATCTTCTTTAACCGAAGACTTTTTTAAGAAGATCTTAAGTTCTGCTCTTGTAGAAACCCTTAGCTATGATATTTTCTTGTAGAATAAATTTGGTAAGGTTTTTCTGAAAGAAGAATTTAAGAAAGGTCTTCTCCTGCAGAAGACCTTGTTTAGTGATTCTATAAATACCTTACGAATAAAGAAGACCCTTGGTATGATCCCTCTCTAGGAAATGACCTTCCTGCAGAATATCTTAGATAATGTCATCTCTTATACAATATTCTGGGAAGATGTTCTCCCATAGACGGTATTCATCTACAGAGGACCCTATTATCTCTCGGAAGATGTTAGGGAGTCTTTCTTTAATGAACTCTTGAACAGAAGATCTTAAGGAAGGTCCTATCGTGCATAACGCTTAGTAAGATAAGTTATGCTCTTGCAGTAAAGTAAACCGTGGAAAAGGTTTTTATCTTTTAGGAGATCTTAGGTAAAGTTATCATTGAAGAAGATTTTAGGTAAGTTCTTCTCCTGCAGAAGACATTGGTTAAGGATTGAGTCCAATAAACACCATAGGAATGTATTTCCCCTCAAAGAATACTCTTAGCAGGATCTTCCCCCAAGAAGATCTTATCCTACAAATCATCTTAGGGAAAGACTTCTCATATACCAAATCCTGGGAAGATATTCTCCTATAGCGGGTGTTTTTCTGCAGAATACCTTAGGGAATGTTTTCTCCCATGGAAAATTTTACGGAGATCTTACTCGTATTTTACAGAGGACTTACGGAAGGTATTCTGAAACAGACGATCGTAAAGAAGGTCCTATCTTTGATATTACCAAGTAAAGTAATTTCTTCACTTGCAAAAAAATATACAAGATCCTGGGATGATCTTCTGCTATAGAGGCTGTTTACCTACGGAAGACCTAAGGGAAGGTTTTCTCCAATAGATTACGACAGTGAGACCTTATTTTGCAGAAGACTTTATGGAAAGTCTTCTCAAACAGAACATCTTAAGTTCTGCTCGTGTTTTCTCGGAAGAAGACTTTTGGTAAATTCTTCTCCTGCCTTGTTTAAGGATGTTTTCCTATAAATAGGTTATTGGTAGGATCTTCCCGATTGAAAAGTCTTACCCTACAGGAGATTCTATGAAAAGTTTTCTTTTATTCTAGTTACTGTGAAGATTTTCTTCCTTAGAAGATTTCTTTCATACAGAAGATTCTATGGAAGATATTCTTAAGCAGAAAATCGTAGGGAATGTCAGTCATATCATACAGCAAATTTTAGGTAAGGTCTTCTCTTACAGAACACTAAAACCTAGGAAACGCCTTCGTCTATTAGGGAATTAGATAAAGATTACCATTTCAATAATACCTTTGGGATGGTGTAGGGGGAGACCCTTCTTTCCTAGCATTTTTTTGAGAAGATAAGCTAATCAGTATATGACCCTCACTAAACCATCTAACGCAATGGAACACCCTTTACCAAGTTGGTCCTATCTTCGGATTTTATTTCCGTCTTGTTAAATGCCATATGTGTACGAGTATTTCATAATTTGATTTATTCTCTGCATTACCTCAAAATGCTGTATTAGCGGTAGCATATTTTATTTATGGGCTTTCTCCTCTTCCACTCGACTGCATTTCAAATGCTTTAATGCGCACTTTAGTAGAGCTAAGTACATTCAGCCACAAATATGCGTCTTCTGTCCTGTGTGTGCGCCTGTGTGCGTTTGAATTATGCAAGGATTATGATAAAATGTAACATTGTGGTGTTCCACTGTTCCTTACATTAAAATTCTGCATTTGAATTTAGCTTCGGAAGTAAATGGAGATAAAGACGAGTGTAAATCGCTTTGCAGAATTTGTTATGTATGCCCGGCACTTTTCCATAAAAATTGCAACATTTGCAAATAGCTTCCACAGATTGTTAGCTCCTAGTATCGCAGTCGTTGCAACGTGTCATGTTGCACGTATAAATTTGTGTGCAACATCCAATCTGTTTAGAGCATGGCATTTTTATGATTTTCTCTTGTCATATTCAACCCATCACCATCACCATCTATGGCATTCTCCATTTGACAGCATTTTCCTGAGTTGGGAGGAAAAAATATCTCAAGCACAAAGCTGTGATGGAGAACAAACAACAACAAGAAGAATTTCTTTGTTAACTTTGTTAACATATTATGTTGTATTTCTTGTTTAGAAATAAAAAAAATCTAAATGTAAATCTAAAAATTGATAGAATGTGATATGTATATTATTGCAATAGTTAATTTTTTTTAGTTAGACATAATATTCTAATGACCAAGGACCTTTCGGAAGACCTGTAGGAAGGTCGTCTTCTATAGAAGACCTGTAGGAAGGTCGTCTTATATAGAAGACCTGTAGGAAGGTCTTCTCCTGTAGGAAGGTCGTCTTCTATAAAAAGCCTTTGAGAAAGTTTTCTTCCATAGAAGACCTTTGCGAAGGTCTTCTTCCATTGAAGACCTTTGAGAAGGTCTTCTTCCATTAAAGACCTTCTACAGAATTTCTGTTGGATGGTCTTCTTCTATAGAACACCTTTGAGAAGGTCTTCTTCCATAGAAGACATCTTAGAAGATCTTCTTCCATAGAAGACCGTTGAGAAGGTGTTCTTCCATAGAAGACCTTTAAGAGGTCTTCTTTCATAGAAAACCTGTAGGAAGTTCTTCTTCCATAGAAGACCTTTGGGAAGGTCTTGTTCCATAGAAGACCTGTAGGAAGGTTTTCTTCTATATAAGGCCTGTAGAAAGATCTTCTTCTACAGAATTCCTGTAGGAAGGTCGTCTTCTAAAGAAGACCTGTAGGAAGGTCTTCTTCTATAGGAGACCTTTGAGAAGGTCTTCTTCCATAGAAGACATCTTAGAAGATCTTCTTCCATAGAAGACCTTTGAGAAGGTGTTCTTCCATAGAAGACCTTTGAGAAGGTCTTCTTCCATAGAAGACCTTTGAGAAGGTCATCTTCCATAGAAGACCTTTGAGAAGGTCTTCTTCCATAGAAGACCTTTGAGAAGGTCTTCTTCCATAAAAGACCTTTGAGAAGGTCTTCTTCCATAGAAGACCTGTAGTAGAGTCTTCTTCTATATAAGGCCTGTAGGAAGGTCTTCTTCCATAGAAGACCTTTGATTCTTCTACAGAATTCCTGTAGGAAGGTCGTCGTCTAAAGAAGACCTGTAGGAAAGTCTTCTTCTATAGAAGACCTTTGAGAAGGTCTTCTTCCATAGAAGACATCTTAGAAGATCTTCCATAGAAGACCTTTAAGAAGGTCCTCTTCCATAGAAGACCTTTAAGAAGGTCCTCTTCCATAGAAGACCTTTAAGAGGTCTTCTTTCACAGAAGGCCTTTGGGAAGATCTTCTTCCATTAAAGACTTGGAGAAAGGTCTTCTTCTATAGAAGACCTCTGGGAAGGTCTTCTTCCATAGAAGACCTGTAGGAAGGTCGTCTTCCATAGAAGACCTGTAGGAAGGACGTCTTCCATATAAGACCTGTAGGAAGGTCGTCTTCCATAGAAGACCTGTAGGAAGGTCGTCTTCTATAGAAGACCTGTAGGAAGGTCGTCTTCTATAAAAGGCCTTTGAGAAAGTTTTCTTCCATAGAAGACCTTTGCGAAGGTCTTCTTCCATTGAAGACCTTTAAGAAGGTCTTCTTCCATTGAAGACCTTCTACAGAATTTCTGTAGGAAGGTCTTCTTCTATAGAAGACCTTTGAGAAGGTCTTCTTCCATAGAAGGTTTTCTTTCATAGAAGACCTTTGGGAAGGTATTCTTCCATTAAAGACTTGTAGAAAGGTCTTCTTCCATAGAAGACTTGTAGAAAGGTCTTCTTCCATAGAAGACCTCTAGGAAGGTCGTCTTCTATAGAAGACCTGTTGGAAAGTCTTCTCCTGTAGGAAGGTCGTCTTCTATAAAAGGCCTTTGAGAAGGATTTCTTCCATAGAAGACCCTTGAGAAGGTCTTCTTCCATAGAAGGTCGTCGTCTAAAGAAGACCTGTAGGAAAGTCTTCTTCTATAGAAGTCCTTTGAGAAGGTCTTCTTCCATAGAAGACATCTTAGAAGATCTTCTTCCATAGAAGACCTTTGAGAAGGTGTTCTTCCATAGAAGACCTTTGAGAAGGTGTTCTTCCATAGAAGGCCTTTGAGAAGGTTTTCTTCCATAGAAGATCTTTGAGAAGGTCTTCTTCCATAGAAGATCTTTGAGAAGGTCTTTGGGAGATCTTCCAAAGAATACCTTTGGGAAGGTCTTCCTAATAAAGTATTCTACCGTAGAAGATTTTTGGAGGGATTTCTTACTTTGAAAACTTTTTGATAGGTGTTCTAACAAAGAAGATCTTTTGCATGAACTTCTTACATAGAAGACTTTTGGGATGATCTTCTTTCATAGAAGACCACTGGGAATCTCTTGATCCATTGAAAAACTATGGAAATCGTTTCTTCTATAAAATACATTTGGGAAGGTCTTATTTCTCTCCTTTCTGGAGGTCTTCTTCCACAGAAGTCTTTTGGGAAGGACTTCATGCCTAGAAAACCTTTGTAAAGATATTATAGAAGACCTCTTGAAAGGTCTACGTTCCTAGAAGACCTTTAAAAAGGACTTCTTGTATACAAGACCTTTAAGAAGGTCTTATTCAACAGAAGATATTTGAGAAGGTCTTCTTCCATAAGAGATTTTGGTGAAAGTCTTTTTGTATAAAGTCTTCCCCACGGAAGAACATTGAGAAGGACTTTTTCCATAAAAGACCTTCGGGTGGGTGTTCGTCAAAAAAGGCCTGTGGAAAGGTCTACTTTCATAGACAAACCTAAGGAAAGATAACTTTTCATAGAAGACCATTGGAAGGTCTTCTTTCATAGAATTTTTTGGGAAGTTCTTCTTCCACAGAATCCCTTGTCGTCTTCCATGGAAGACCTTTATGAAGGTCTTCTTCCATAGAATATCTTTATGAACGTCTTCTTCCATAGAATACCTTCATGAAGGTCTTGTTCCATAGCAGACGTTTGTAAAGGTCTTCTTCCATAGAGGACCTTTGGGAGGGTATTTTTCCATAGCAGACCTTTGGGAAGGTATTCCTCCACAGAATACTTTTGATAAAGTCTTCTTTCATAGAAGATCTTTGGGAAGGATTACTTACATGGGTCTTCTTACTTGATAGGTCTTCTTACGTAGAAGATCTTTTGCATGAACTTCTTAATTAGAAGGCTTTTGGGAAGATCTTCTTTCATAGAAGACCTTTGGGAATCTATTGATCCATTCAAGAAATATGAAAATATTTTCTTCCATAAAAGACCTTTGTGGAGGTCTTCTTCCGTAGAATATCGTTTGGAAGTTCTTCTTGTATAGAATACCTTCAAAGAAGCCTTCTTCCATAGAGGACATTTGAGAAGTGAAAAGCTCTGCTTAAACAGAAGATCTTTGGAAAATCTCTTTTTGTGTGAGAATATCTGTGGAAAGATCTTTTTCATAGAAGAACTGAACATAGGTATTAGTTCTATTATACATTTGGGGAAGTCTTTTACACCAGAGAATGGTGGAAAGTCTCCTTGTTTCACAGAAGACCTATGGAGAAACCCTTAGAGGACCTTAGGAAGAAAGTATGTATCGTTTCTGGGAATGCTTTTGGAAGATTTTTTTTTCTAAATTGCTTTGGGAAGGTTTTCCCCCTTATGGGAAAGTGTGCTTTCATAGACAGCCTGAATGAATGAAGTTCCTTTTCATAGAAAATCTCTAGGAAAGTATTTTTTCCCCACAGGATCTTTGGGAATGTATTATTCTTTTAAATGTCTTTGGGAAGGTTTTTTTTTAACTTTAACTACAGTTGGGAAGGTCTTGTTCCTTAAAAGACATTTGGAAAGTACTACTTCTATAAAAGTTCTTCCGACAGTTTTGTTGGTTTACAAAAGACCAATTGTTTTTTTCATAGCAAAACATTTCGGAAAGTATTTTTCGGTAGAACACCATTGCGATGGTATTTTTCCTGAGAAGAACATGGGGAAGGTATTTTTCTTTCCAGCTTATATATACAACAATAGGAAAGATTTATTCCTGCAATCCCTTTGGGAAGTTTTCTTTATCATTCATCTTCTATCCGCCTTGACATAATAACATAGTCATTTCAGTTTGGAAACTATTAACCCCAAAACCCCAATTTCATGTCAGAAATGTATGATTTATCGTTTGGTCTTCCCCAAAATATCCTCTACGAACAATCAACGCACCTAATTTATTAATTAGTGTTAAGCAAACTGTGTCGATTCGAGATAGAAATCTTAGCACGCAATGGAATTGATTTCGATTATACACCAAAAAAAGAGAAAAATTAATGCTGACTGAAAGGGACTGGTATCAAAAAGAAAGCGATTACAAAAATATGAACTTAATATAGCGGAAACATTGCAAATAATGAGGGTTTTCCTTGTGGGCATTGCAAAAAAGGTCTTGTTGGGCTAATTGCAAATTTAGCAAATAAATTCTTTGGTATAATATACAAATTATTTGGGTGTTTTTCCGGGCAAGAGAACACAATGTTTTGTTATTCAGCCTAATTAAATCCTTGGTTCCTAGTATTTTTTCCTTTTTTTATAACTTCCCATTTAATTTCGCTACCTTAGAGGGTATCCAATTAGGAAATTAGTTCTCTGACTCCTGGCTGTTTGTTGAATCCCCCCCACCTGGCCATCACAACTCCTCTCCTACTCTACTGCTATTACTCATACATCATGTTTACGGCCACCGGAAGTATGTTTATTAAAAGTACCACAATAACATCGAGTAATTGCAGGCAACAAGAATCCATTAGTTTTCCATTACGAAACAACCATCACCACGTACCCGGAGATTTCCCAACTTTAAATGTAATGAGTAGAGGACGTGTTGCCTAAAAGTTTCCTTTACGGTTATGCGGTTAAGTCAAATACAATTATCGGGGAATAACTACGCGAAATTACATGTCAGTGTACTATTAGGTGGCAAATGAAAGTTTCATTTGTCTAAAAGTTTTTCGTCCAAAAATAAAATGAATATCGGTGAAGAACAGTGAGGAAAAAGTTGTTAAAATGTGAAGGAAATGGAAATATTTACTTAACGACATTTACGAAAAAAAATGTATTGTTTGTTTCAATTTGGATATTGAGTTTAGATTTTGTTAAGTTTGCAACGAAATTATATTGTCCAAGCAACTTTGAATATTTGCACTATGTGGCGAATAAGTATTATTTCGCAATTATTTAACATACGTTTCGGTGGCCTAGCAATTAATAGTAGTCATTCGCTCTAATGGAAAACAAATCAGATATTAATTTAAGCACTGTTTACTAATATATTTTTATAATTTCATATTCTTCATATTTCATATTCTTTTTGGGAAGTTCTCATTCTTAAGAAGATCTTGCTGAAGGTAGTTTTCTTTAGAAAGCGTTTGCGAACGTCTTCTTCCATAGAGGACCTCTGGGATGGTCTTCTTCAGTAGACTACTTCTGGAAGATATTTTTTCATAGAATATCTGATTTATTTTCCATAAAATGCTTTTGGGAAGCTCTTCTTCTAAAAATTACATATGGTAAATTAAAGCTTCATATGAGTAAAAGTTTCTCGTCCAAAAAAATAATGAATTTTGGTTAGGAACGAACAGCGAGAGAAAAGTCGTTAAAAATGTATAGGAAATAATAATATTTTCTCACTAAAATTCACAGATTCTTTGTTCATTTTGAATATTTACAACATGTGGCGAATAAATACTATACTTTACTTATTAAACATACGTTCCGGTGGCCTAACAATTAATAGTAGTCATACGCCCTCATGGAAACATCTGACATTAATTTAAACAATGTTTATTAATATATTTTTATGATTTCATTGAAAAAAATTTGCAAAAGATTTCGTAAGAAATTTTCAGTTGAGTAAACCGAAATTGAATACAGGAATTTTGGAGATTTTCCTTCTTCCTAGAAAACCTTTGGGGAAGTCTTCTTCCGTAGAAGAAGTTTGGGAAACTGGGTTTCATAGGACACTTTCCAAAAAATAGATTTTTCCATTGGAGACCTATAAGAAGGTCTTGTGGGAAGTTCTGATTCCTTAGAAGATCTTTCTATAAAGTTTAAAGTATTTTTGTTCAGAATTTTGAATATTTGCACTATGTGGCGAATAAGTATTATTTCGTAATTATTTAACATACGTTCCGGTGGTCTAGCAGTTAATAGTAGTCATACGCTCTAATGGAAAACAAATCAGATATTAATTTAAACCATGTTTCCTAATATATTTTTATAATTTCATATAATAAATTTGCAAAATATATCGTAATAAATCTTCTGTTATGTAAACCGCAAATTGAAAATTAATCTTCTTTCTAGAAAATCTTTGAAGGCCTTCTTCCGTTGAATAATTTTAGGAACATGGATTTCACAGGGAAACATGAAGAGATTTCAAAAGGTATTTCGTAAGAAATTTTCAGTCGAGTAAACCGAAATTGAATACGGGAAGCTCTTCGTTAAAATAAAACCTTTGGGAAGGTCTTTAATTTCAAAGTCCTTTGGAAAGGTTTTATTTTTTGAAGAGCCTTGTAAAGCTTTTTCTTATAGAAGACCTTTGGAAATGTCTTTCTTTTAGAAGTTTTTTGAAAATGTCTTCCTTTTGGAAGACCCTTGGAAAGACCTCCCTTTGATAGGGGTTTTATTCTTTAGAAGACCTTTATGAATATTTGTTTCCTCAGAATACGTTTTGGTTTTCTTCCGTGAATGGAAGTTTTTCTTTGTAAACGATTTTTTAGAAGGAAACCATAGAAAAACTCTGGGAAAATTTTCTTCCTTAGAAAACCTCTGGGAAGGTTTTCGTTCATGAAAATCCATGGGGAAGACCTTCTATAATCGTGGGCTTTTTGTTTTACAAATGACCTTTGTGAAGCATTTCTTCCACAGAAGACATCTGAGAAAATCTTCATCCATTGAAAAGCTTTATGATTGTTTCTTCTAAAGCAGACCTTTCGTAAAGTCTTCCTCCATATGAAACCTCTGGAGAAATCTGTTTTCACAGAATTTCTTTGGGAAGGTTTTCTTTTGTCTTCCATAGAAGACCTCTGGAAGAAATCATGTTCCATTGGAAACCTTCAAGATGATCTTCATCGGTAGGAATCCTCTGGGAATAAATTATTTCATAGAACTCTTTGTAAAGGTCTTCTTCTACAAAGTCCTTTGGAAAGGGTGGAATATGTACGTTTATGAATATTTGTTCCTCAGAATATGTTTGGATAGCTATTCTTCCATGGATAAACTTTGGAAAAAATCTTCTCCTTCAGAAAATTTTGAAATGTCTTCTGCAATACATATAATATCCATTTTTCCCTTCTTTAAAAGAAGACCTATGATAAACTCAAATTCTATGTATAAAGAAACTTCTTTTTTGATAAAACATCTTTGGGAATGAATCCTTCTATAGATATCTTTGGAAACTTCTGCAATAGACGACCTATTGAAAAGGTTTATTTTTAGAGGCTTGTTTTGAATAACTTCTCTTATAGTAAACATTTGCTAACGTTTTCTTCTATAGAAGACCTATCGGAAGTTTTACTTCCATAGAAAACCTCTGGGAAATTATTCTTCGTTAGAGAAGCTCTTGGAAGATCTTCCTTCATAGATCTTACCTTTTAAAGGGCCTTCTTTGCAGAAGGCTTTTTGAAAGGTATTCTTCTGCGGCATTCACTTGGGAAGGCCTTTTTCTGTAGAAGACCCTTGGAAAGGCCTTCTTTTGTAGAATACCCTTCTTTTATATAAGTCCTGAGGTGACAGATACTCTAGATAGTGGATCAACTAGTTTCCTATCAAGTTAGTTTCCATATTTCCTTGTCATTATGAAGCTAGTGATCTGATATTACAGGGTCTGATCTGTGCCCACATGCTCTTCCATAGAAAACCTCTGGGAAATTACTCTTTCTTAGAGAAGCTCTTGGAAGATCTTACTTCATAGATCTTACCTTTCAAAGGGTCTTCTTTTCAGAAGACCCTTTAAAAGGTATTCTTCTGTTGTAGGCGCTTAAGAAGGGCTTTTTCTGTAAAAGACCCTTGGAAAGGCCTTCTTTTGTAGAATACCCTTAGAAAGGCCTTCTTTTATTTAAGTCCTGAGGTGACAGATATTCTAGATAGTGGATCAACTAGTTTCCTATTAAGTTAGTTTCCATATTTCCTTGTCATTTTCAAGCTAGTGATCTGACATTACAGAGTCTGATCAGTGTCCACATGATCTTCCATAGAAAACCTCTGGGAAATTACTCTTCCTTAGAGAAGCTCTTGGAAGATCTTACTTCATAGATCTTACCTTTCAAAGGGTCTTCTTTTCAGAAGACTCTTTAAAAGGTATTCTTCTGTTGTAGGCGCTTAAGAAGGCCTTTTTCTGTAGAAGACCCATGGAAAGGCCTGCTTTTGTAGAATACCCTTAGAAATGCCTTCTTTTATTTAAGTCCTGATGTGACAGATACTCTAGATAGTGGTTCAATTAGTTTCCTATCAAGTTAGTCTCCATATTTCCTTGTCATTATGAAGCTAGTGATATGATATTACAGAGTCTGATCTGTGCCCACACGACCCTTTATGTGGTGCCAATAGAGTCTCGGTCTTTGATCGTGGTCCGATTGCTTAGAGAGATCTAGGATCTAGCTCCTACTTTGCCAGTTGTCAGATCAGCCCGTGATCGGTTTACATGATGTCTATAGAAGGATTTGATCTTACTCAAAAGGTCGCACAATAGAGATATTATCGATATGTCAGCCAGTGCGACGTCCTACTCAATTCCTCCATTAGCTGATGCTAACAACATTATCTGATTACCTGATGCTAACAACATTATCTGACTCTAAAAATATCTGATTCCACCAATTAGGTATTCTACCAGTGCCAAAGGACAATTTTTATTTATTACCTTCGACTTTATAATTTGGGATTCCAGTACCTCACAATTTGTAGAGAACTTGTTGTTTCATTAAGCGCAGGGCATCCAGTATGACGAAAATCTGAAAATCATATTCCCTGCGCCAGCATCAATCCTTGAACCATTGGTGTGAATTGTGGGCCCTTCGAATACATGAAGCTCCGCTAGACCATACTGTTTTTGCAGAAAATTCTAGCTCGTCGGGGGTCATAGGCCACTCCTTAGATATACCACTTATCAATTGTTTCTTTTTTGAATGATTTTTAGTTTCTGTTTGTCGGAGAACTATATGTAGCGTATACGATACATGTAACTAATATTGAGTGTGGACCCCCGTGTCCATGTAATTAATAGTAGTTATACGTACTGGAGGAAAAGGTCGATATATAAGCCAAAAATCGTTCTTCTAAACTTAAAATTGTAATAAGATTTAATTAGTATGGATTTTTTAAAAAAAAAACCTAATTGATTGAATTATTTTGAAGCTACTATCCAGGCTATTTATCTCTCATTATAGATCACACTTTATAGAAATTCTCCGATAAGATGTTATTTCTTTGAAGACTTCTTTCGTTCGAAACCATTGGGTAGGTCTTCCTCCACGAAAGACCTTTGGTAGGGTTTCTGCCATAGAATACCTCTGAGAAAGTCTTTGTGAATGTTTTCTTCCCTCGAATTGATTGAATTATTTTGAAGCTCCTATCCAGGCTATTTATTTCCAGTACTTTGGAAAAGACAAAGTGGCGGATAAGTTATAATTAATTAATTGTAAACATGTCTCCAGATGTCCATGTTAATAATATTAATTATACTTTCTAGTGGAAAACATCAATAGGTGAATATTTTATTAGTTACTTAATTTTTTTGGGATATATTTTATAAAATTGATTTTCTTTAGAAAACTTGAAACTTTGTATGATTTTTAATTTTCTTTGGAAGTACGAGTACATAGTAGTTTTTAACCGACATCTGAGCTCGTAGTAGAGCGCGAGACCTCAATTGATCTATGTGAGTTGGCAACTCCGGCTGTCAACCCTAACCTAATTGGTTGTTATTATATTTATAATATTTATTATTATTAAGTATACGTTCTGGTGTTCAAATAATTGAAAATAATCATACGCTCTGATGGAAACTTTGAAATAATAAGTAAACATTTTAGCTAAGCAAAAGTTTTCTACATTAAAATGTTGTCCATTTTAACATTATAAATTAGGCAAAAAAAAAAAATTATTTAGATTGTGATTTAATTTTTTTTAATGGTTAATGTATGAGTTGCTAGTGAACCTATAACTGTTTAAATTTTATTGTTTCTCCTACTGTGTTTGATGAATGTACACTGTGAGCTATGTTCGGTTTATAAATAATCTGTATCGAATACAGAAATAAGCCTCGAGCAAAACTTGGTGAACACTGATTTCAGTTTAAGTAATCATTTAATGGCTTTTGTTTATCATCACACCTCGATAGGAGGCCATCACCTCGCAACCACACACGTGCGGATTTGGGTGAAGTGGTAAAGAAATTAAGTAACACTTTTTAAATATAGATTTTTCAAATGGAACGCATAATTACTATTCATTACACTGTGCAACAGTGAAAAAAATACACGGACTTGAAAGTATAGGTTCGATTATACTATCAAAGGGTAGTATCAGTTTGGCGATACTCAGTTTAGCGAAAAAAATGTTTTTTCGCAAAAAATATTAAGAAACATTGTTCAGCATATTCGTAGCTAAATTATTGCCAAATATAGTTAAGCGGTATCACCAAGTCTGAATAAGTTGTTGGGCAAAAGCTGATGACACCTTTTTCGAGGGACCCACTGATTTCCAGAAACTTTGGAGGCCCATAAAAAAAAATTGGTCACCAATTTCGCCAAACCGACTATAGAGTTATACTACCCTTTGATAGTAGAATCGAACTTATACGTACTGTCAAGTCCGTGTATTTTTCAAAAAGTGTTCATCTGTTGCATAGTGTTATTATTAACCAGTAAGGAAAGGCTAAAGTCGGGCGGGGCCGACTATATAATACCCTTCACCACTCTCGTAATATTGAATAACTCTGAAATATACATTTTGTAATTCATGTATAAATTGTTTACATAAATTTACTTTTGGGACATTTTATACTTAAATAATACCCTGTACCACAGTGTGGTGTAGGGTATAAAAACGATTGGATGTAAAATACAGCTTCTACAGGACTAAAGAGCAAAATCGGATGAAACATATATATGGGAGCTATAGCTAAATCTTAACCGATTTTCATCAAATTCGGCAATGTTAGTCCATGGATTAAGAAAGTCTACCATTCTAAATATCAAAACGATTGGAGGTAAACTACTGCATCTATAGGACTAAAGGGTTAAATCGGACGAAAGATATGTATGGCAGCTATAGCTAAATCTTAACCGATTTTCTTCAAATTTGGTAGTGTTGGTTCATGGATCAAGAAACTCTACCATTCTAAATTTTAAAATGATTGGATGTAAAATACAGCTTCTACAGGACTAAAGAGCAAAATCGGACGAAACATATATATGGGAGCTATAGCTAAATCTTAACCGATTTTCTTCAAATTCGGCAATGTTGGTTTATGGATCAAGAAAGTCTACCATTCTAAATATCAAAACGATTGGATGTAAAATACAGCTTCTATAGAACTAAAGGGCCAAATCGGACGAAACATATATATGACAGCTATATCTAAATCTGAACCGATTTCAACCAAATTCAATAGGGATCTTTACAGCTGCGAAATACTCTAAACTGCAAAATTTCAGAAAGATCGGAATGAAATTGCGACCTGTAGTCGACGAACAACTTTACATGGACAGACGGACGGACGGACAGACATGGTTAAATCGACTCAGCTAGTGATTCTGAGTCGATCGGTATACTTTAAGGTGGGTCTAGCGGTGTTATTTTCAGGTATATTATTATTTCTCAACAAATCCTAAGATTGCCATCACATTGAGGCGTATTAGAATATTAACTAAAAATTGTTCATACGCTTTAGTGGTCAAAAAATTAATAGTTATCATACGTTCCGGAGGACAAAAACTATATTTTATTATAAGTTGTGACTTTGCGGTTGGATATCAATCCACTTTTAGAAAGCTTTAATTTTCAGAGCTAAAATACATTAGATTAAATTAAAAAATTGGCAGTTTATTTAGATTGGCAGTTAATTTAGACGTATCAGAATATTAACTAAATACAGGTCATACGTTCAGGTGGTAAAATAATTACTAGTAATTGTACGTT
This sequence comes from Eudasyphora cyanicolor, assembly GCA_963930755.1. Taxonomy (NCBI): domain Eukaryota; kingdom Metazoa; phylum Arthropoda; class Insecta; order Diptera; family Muscidae; genus Eudasyphora; species Eudasyphora cyanicolor. Next base: position 28,610,146 of record OZ005735.1, read on the forward strand.
ATGGTGGTAAATCAAGCATATATAATTGCTCTGTTAAAAACAAATCTTGAAATAATTGTACACTTCAATTCCTATGAAATACGGTAAAATTAAATCAAAAAAGATAGCTAAAGCTATTAAATTTTTTTTTTTACCAATTTCTACAATTATCACATAATCGAGGCGGATAAGAATATTAACTAAATATAGATCATACGTCCGAGTACTAAATTAATTAATAACAATCATACGTTCTGGTGGAAAATATCTATATTTTAAAAAAACTCTGGCTTTTGTAGTTAAATATTAGTTACAGTGGAAAATAATCAATCCTCTTTTCGAAACAAATTTAATTATTCAAAAATAAAAAGTGTTATATTAAAACCAAACCGGGGACTAAAAATTCATTTGATTTATTTCTAAACACATTCTATAATTTCCATCTCATTAAGCCGAATTTGAACCTTAACTATATATTGTTCATACGCCCTAGTGGTGAATAAATTAATAGCAGCAAACAAATATCAATCCTTTGTGCGAAACAAATTTCCTTTTTTATCCTTTTGCGGATTAAATTAAATTAAATTTTTCAAAAATAAAATACATTAGTTCAAAACCAATTTGGACATTTAAAAACATTTGCAATTATTTTTCAAACAAATTCTGGGATAAGCAGCACTTGGGAGCGGATCCGAACATTCACTCCATATTGATCATACTCCCAAGTGGTAAGTTAATTAATAGTAATTATACGTTTCGGTGGAAGGTAGCTATATTTTAATTATAGATCTGGTTTTTATAGCTCAGGAGATAATATATTTAAATGTACGAGTAAATGAGAAAATCGTTGACATATTTTAATTATAGACCCGGTTTTTAAAGTCAAGAATGCAAAGGTTGACTATAATTGACAAAATCGTTGACAAGTTTCCCAGATAATCACTTATCACTTGATTCCCTTGGTATTTCACCCTACCCTCTATATGTACGAGTATATATTTACATATATGTATAAATAACATTCTCACATTTTCCCATCCCTTTTAACTATGTAATATCCTTAATTTTTCCTTAAAGCCATTCAATTAACACGGTAATTTTGAAACTTTTACTTCCACAAAAGTATTTATTCAAATCTTATTTCTCACAACTGAAACTGAGTACAAAAATGAAAGGGTTTTATAAATACAAATTACATAACTTGTACGAGCATATCATTTCTACGTATCCTGCAGCTTATGGTTAACTTTAAGATAAAGTTCCAATCATATTTTCTGTAGAGAAAAGGCGGAGGAGGGTTATGAAGAATGCCTTCAATCATTTTTTACATTCACTCGAAAAGAGTAAATAATTTTACCATTTTGAGTTGGCACACAACTTTTTCAACAACATCCTTAAAACAACCATTTATTCCACCCACCCACACAATCATACGTTCACACACACGTATGAATATGTGAGGGAAACCCCATGACAGCCAGAACCCAAATAAATGAGGGGAACTTAATGTCAAGTAGGCTTCTTGAATACATTTCCAGCTTCGCTGAGAAAACTTCTTTCCTGTTCATTGCCATTTTTTATTTTTCCTCTGAATTTGTCACATTTAGGTTTGATATATGGCACTGGGGGTTTTGCTAAGGGAAAATGTTTACACAAGTTCTGAATTACTTTTCTTGTTATACAATAATGTATGGGATTATAATTAAAATTCCAGAAAAAAAAATCTTTTACATGCATACACCGAAAATAATATTAGATAAATATGACACTGATAAAAAAATAAAAGATAAAATAAGTCAAATTTAATGTAACTGAATTGCATTTGATTTTCTATAAGAAAAGTTCATCGTTGATGAACTTTATAGAAAAGTTCATCGTTGACGAACTTTATAGAAAAGTTCATCGTTGACGAACTTTATAGAAAAGTTCATCGTTGACGAACTTTATAAAAAATATCATCGTTGATGACTTTTCTTATAGAAAAGATCATCGTTGATGACTTTTCTTATAGAAAAGTTCATCGTTGATATCTTTTCTTCTAGAAAAGTTCATCGTTGATAACTTTTCTTATAGAAAAGACCATCGTTGATGACTTTTCTTATAGAAAAGATCATCGTTTATGACTTTTCTTATAGAAAAGATCATCGTTGATGACTTTTCTTATAGAAAAGTTCATCGTTGATGACTTTTCTTATAGAAACGTTCATCGTTGATGACGTTTCTTATAGAAAAGTTCATCTTTGATGACTTTTCTTATAGAAAAGTTCATCTTTGATGACTTTTCTTATAGAAAAGTTCATCGTTGATGACTTTCCTTATAGAAAAGTTCATCGTTGATGACTTTTCTTATAGAAAAGTTCATCGATGATTACTTTTCTTATAGAAAAGTTCATCGTTGATGACTTTTCTTATAGAAAAGTTCATCGTTGATGACTTTTCTTATAGAAAAATTCATCGTTGATGACTTTTCTTATAGAAAAGTTCATCGCTGATGACTTTTCTTATAGAAAAGTTCATCGCTGATGACTTTTCTTATAGAAAAGTTCATCACTGATGACTTTTCTTATAGAAAAGTTCATCGCTGATGACTTTTCTTATAGAAAAGTTCATCGCTGATGACTTTTCTTATAGAAAAGTTCATCGTTGATGACTTTTCTTATAGAAAAGTTCATCGTTGATGACTTTTCTTATAGAAAAGTTCATCGTTGATGACTTTTCTTATAGAAAAGTTCATTGTTGATGACCATTCTTATAGAAAATTTCATCGGTGATGACTTTTATTATAGAAAAGTTCATCGTTGACGACTTTTCTTATAGAAAAGTTCATCGTTGATGACTTTTCTTATAGAAAAGATCATCGTTGATGACTTTTCTTATAGAAAAGTTCATCGATGATGACTTTTCTTATAGAAAAGTTCATCCTTGATCACTTTTCTTATAGAAAAGTTCATCCTTGATGATTTTTCTTATAGAAAAGTTCATCCTTGATGACTTTTCTTATAGAAAAGTTCATCCTTGATAACTTTTCTTATATTTAGAAAAGTTCATCCTTGATGACTTTTCTTATATTTAGAAAAGTTCATCCTTGATGACTTTTCTTATAGAAAAGTTCATCCTTGATGACTTTTCTTATAGAAAAGTTCATCCTTGATGACTTTTCTTATAGAGAAGTTCATCCTTGATGACTTTTCTTATAGAAAAGTTCATATTTGTTGATGTTTTTATAAGAAAATTTAATATTATTTTAATTGTTTTGATTGGGAAAATTAAAAAAAACTCATATAAACACGTTTTCTCTGCGATGTAATGTAGGTATTTTTTTATTGTCTATGGTAAATTAATGTGTTAAATTTACCCTCAACATTTTATTTTTATAACTTGTTTGTCTCATGTAAAGTTGAACGACAAAAATGTAATTTGAAATTAATCCCAAATAATCGATTATTCACAGTGAAACGTGTTGCTCGACACAGGCACGAATGCCCATACTTACACTAACACAATGTCACACATACTGAGACACATGCGTAACACTTCAAGGACTCACCATGAGCAATAGGAAAGAGAGAGAATGGTGAGAGAAACAGAGTGTGTTAATAAATCTTTAAGTCTTGTACAAAAACATTCCTTCAACATTTGCCAAATCAAAAAGAAAAGTAAACCAAAAAGGATATTGCCAGCACTTTCAGGCAGAACTGAAAGAGGAAATAAAACAAAAGGAAACCCAGTCATAAACAATACCTTCTTTGTGTAAGTAACAAATGTCCTGCTTTCATCTCTCAAAGACTATGTCAGGATGATGGATATGTATGTATGAGTAGAAGTAAGAGTATGTTTGCGAGTATGAGTACGTGTACGTGCATATGTAGGAGAATGCCGCCTAAAGCTACGTCCTCATACGCAAAAGGACAATAAAATCCCAATCCACGTTAAGAACTTCTTAACTTTATGAGGCCAATTTCAAAGGCAATACGCCAAGAAACATCAAACGTCAGGACAATAAAACAAGGAAAATGAGAAACTGAGAAAAAGCTACAACCAGCAGCCATAAAAGACAAAAGAAAAGAAATATACGAATATCTATACGAAAGATATAACTAGGCTAGACCAAAGAATAAAAGACCTAGGCCAAAATAATAAAAGCGTTAATTCACACACTCTGTCATATGTAGAAAAACATGTCCTTTTGTCTTTAAAGATATTTATTTCGGTTTTTTGTCTGTATGTCCGTCTGTCTGCCTGTAACTGATGTTTATCAAGCATCAATCCCACACATTATACATCAAAGAAATTCATCAAAACTCAGGGAACACCAAAAACAAAATTAAACATGGAAAAGGATATGTTCCACCCTTTTGTGGGGTACTGCAGGAATATTTCCCTTCTTAGACTTCTTAGCTTCTCCTCTTGATCTAATCAGTGATGACATGCTTGTTTCTTTCCCCGCCGGCCCATTGAGAATTATATCTCTTTTTGATATTTGTCAAAGGGTTTATTCACAAGGAAAACCTTAAGGCGAAATTTATCAAAACCAGGGAGAAGAGCGAAGTATTTGAAACCGGATATTAACATTTTCCGTTTCCGCTTGTCAGAAAGTAGAAACGAAGGATATTCTTTTGAAATTGGCTAGATTTATTTGTAATAAAAAAGTATTGAAAATATAGGGAAACGATATGATTGATGAGGAAAAATAAAATCATTCGGATTTTTAAATTAGAGCATATGTAGATATTTTTTCCAAAGTAAATTTGCTGTCAAAGACTTTTCAAAAAAATAGATATCTCATTATTGATGATTTTTCTACAAGGGAAGCTCATCCCTATAAGAAAAAGTCATCAACAGTGAAATTTTCTAGAAGAAAAGTCATTAAAGATGAACTTTTCTATAGGAAAAGTCATCAACGATGAACTTTTCTATAAGAAAAGTCATCAACGATGAACTTTTCTATATGAAAAGTCATCAACGATGAACTTTTCTATATGAAAAGTCATCAACGATGAACTTTTCTATAAGAAAAGTCATCAACGATGAACTTTTCTATAAGAAAAGTCATCAACGATGAACTTTTCTATAAGAAAAGTCATCAACGATGAACTTTTCTATAAGAAAATTCATCAACGATGAACTTTTCTATAAGAAAAGTCATCAACGATGGACTTTTCTATAAGAAAAGTCATCAACGATAAACTTTTCTATAAGAAAAGTCATCAACGATGAATATTTTTACAAGAAAAGTCATCAGCGATGAACTTTTCTACAAGAAAAGTCATCAGCGATGAACTTTTCTATAAGAAAAGTCATCAACGATGAACTTTTCTATAAGAAAAGTCATTAACGATGAACTTTTCTATAAGAAAAGTCATCAACGATGATGACTTTACGATGAACTTTTCTATAAGAAAAGTAATCAACGATGAACTTTTCTATAAGAAAATCATCAACGATGAACTTTTCTATAAGAAAAGTCATCAACGATGAACTTTTCTATAAGAAAAGTCATCAACGATGAACATTTCTATAAGAAAAGTCATCAACGATAAACTTTTCTATAAGAAAAGACATTAACGATAAGCTTTTCTATAAGAAAAGTCATCAACGATGAACTTTTCTATAAGAAAAGTCATCAACGATGAACTTTTCTATAAGAAAAGTCATCAACGATGAACTTTTCTATAAGAAAAGTCATCAACGATGAACTTTTCTATAAGAAAAGTCATTAACGATGAACTTTTCTATAAGAAAAGTCATCAACGATGATGACTTTACGATGAAATTTTCTATAAGAAAAGTCATCAACGATGAACTTTTCTATAAGAAAAGTCATCAACGATGAACTTTTCTATAAGAAAAGTCATCAACGATGAACTTTTCTATAAGAAAAGTCATCAACGATGAACTTTTCTATAAGAAAAGTCATCAACGATGAACTTTTCTATAAGAAAAGTCATCAACGATGAACTTTTCTATAAGAAAAGTCATCAACGATGAACTTTTCTATAAGAAAAGTCATCAACGATGAACTTTTCTATAAGAAAAGTCATCAACGATGAACTTTTCTATAAGAAAAGTCATCAACGATGAACTTTTCTATAAGAAAAGTCATCAACGATGGACTTTTCTATAAGAAAAGTCATCAACGATGAACTTTTCTATAAGAAAAGTCATCAACGATGAATATTTTTACAAGAAAAGTCATCAGCGATGAACTTTTCTACAAGAAAAGTCATCAGCGATGAACTTTTCTATAAGAAAAGTCATCAACGATGAACTTTTCTATAAGAAAAGTCATTAACGATGAACTTTTCTATAAGAAAAGTCATCAACGATGATGACTTTACGATGAACTTTTCTATAAGAAAAGTAATCAACGATGAACTTTTCTATAAGAAAATCATCAACGATGAACTTTTCTATAAGAAAAGTCATCAACGATGAACTTTTCTATAAGAAAAGTCATCAACGATGAACATTTCTATAAGAAAAGTCATCAACGATAAACGTTTCTATAAGAAAAGACATTAACGATAAGCTTTTCTATAAGAAAAGTCATCAACGATGAACTTTTCTATAAGAAAAGTCATCAACGATGAACTTTTCTATAAGAAAAGTCATCAACGATGAACTTTTCTATAAGAAAAGTCATCAACGATGAACTTTTCTATAAGAAAAGTCATTAACGATGAACTTTTCTATAAGAAAAGTCATCAACGATGATGACTTTACGATGAAATTTTCTATAAGAAAAGTAATCAACGATGAACTTTTCTATAAGAAAATCATCAACGATGAACTTTTCTATAAGAAAAGTCATCAACGATGAACTTTTCTATAAGAAAAGTCATCAACGATGAACTTTTCTATAAGAAAAGTCATCAACGATGAACTTTTCTATAAGAAAAGTCATCAACGATGAACTTTTCTATAAGAAAAGTCATCAACGATGAACTTTTCTATAAGAAAAGTCATCAACGATGAACTTTTCTATAAGAAAAGTCATCAACGATGAACTTTTCTATAAGAAAAGTCATCAACGATGAACTTTTCTATAAGAAAAGTCATCAACGATGAACTTTTCTATAAGAAAAGTCATCAACGATGAACTTTTCTATAAGAAAAGTCATCAACGATGAACTTTTCTATAAGAAAAGTCATCAACGATGAACTTTTCTATAAGAAAAGTCATCAACGATGAACTTTTCTATAAGAAAAGTCATCAACGATGATCTTTTCTATAAGAAAAGTCATCAACGATGAATTTTTCTATAAGAAATGTCATCAACGATGGACTTTTCTATAAGAAAAGTCATCAACGATGAATATTTTTACAAGAAAAGTCATCAGCGATGAACTTTTCTACAAGAAAAGTCATCAGCGATGAACTTTTCTATAAGAAACATCATCAACGATGAACTTTTCTATAAGAAACGTCATCAACGATGAACTTTTCTATAAGAAAAGTCACCAACGATGAACTTTTCTATAAGAAAAGTCACCAACGATGAACTTTTCTATAAGAAAAGTCATCAACGATGAACTTTTCTATAAGAAAAGTCATCAACGATGAACTTTTCTATAAGAAAAGTCATCAACGATGAACTTTTCTATAAGAAAAGTCATCAACGATGAACTTTTCTATAAGAAAAGTCATCAACGATGAACTTTTCTGTAAGAAAAGTCATCAACGATGAACTTTTCTATAAGAAAAGTCATCAACGATGAACTTTTCTAAGTCATCAACGATGAACTTTTCTATAAGAAAAGTCATCAACGATGAACTTTTCTATAAGAAAAGTCATCAACGATGAACTTTTCTATAAGAAAAGTCATCAACGATGCATTTCTCTATAAGAAACGTCATCAACGATGAACTTTTCTGGAGGAAATGTCTTCAACGGTGACTTTCATATTGTTGCTCAGTGTAATTAAGACTCTCTGCGTTTTGTGCTTATAAATTTGTATCTGCTTATTTTGCTATTTTGCTATTTAAACTTTAAATCTTTTATAATGTTATAGAAACGATTGCACATTATGTCGGTTTGGTGGTGGTAAAGTGTAAACTTGTTCTTTACCCAAATGACAAATGATGATGATAGTTACATTTTAAATTTATTCCGACAAATGCAGAAATTATAATACATATCTGGAAATTAATTGTTTGTGTCACATTAAACAAAAGCTATAAAAATGCAAATAATTTATAATAATTAATGCATCATTTGGACCTCGGATTTTTCTAATAAATTAGGAGAGTAATAATTTTATTTACATTAAGTTAATGCATTTGTTGTGTATTTTAAATACGAATGTTTTTCCAATTTATAACAATAGCACACAAAACAATATTAATTCAAAGCCATTATGTGAGGTTAAATAGTTTTTTTTCCCGGAGAGGACAAACATTTTATTTCGTTTGTCGTGGCTAAAAAAAAACAATAAATTTTTTGTTTAGGCAATAATATCTTAATTAAGAATTTATGGGGTAAAACATATTGAAATTGTACTTATTACTGAGTGCGTGAAGTGAGAAATTAATAGTACACTTTCTGTATCTCTTACCTCTCTCCCTAGAAGGCGACGGTTACAAACATTGCTTAAAATCTAACTAACGTTACGGTAAAGACAATATTTGTGGAGATAGGGTAATAAAGGGAGAGAAGTTAAAGTATTTATAAAATTGTAATATTGTGTTATATTACTGAGGGTGATTAACAGGGAGATTCCAATTCGGAGATTACTTAAGCTCGCTCTGTCAGTTGTGATTTTAAAAGAGTGATATTAAGAGAGTGCTAATATCGGATATATACGTGTGCGAGTACATACATCTAAACATGCTACTGAGATGCAGCGTTAATATGTTCCTCTAAGCACTCACTTCTTTGGAAAGTTATTAACATGGCTGATGTTAAAATTTGCCATCGCTTGAGTTTTCTTAAGCAATCAGTTTTATTCAATGGGAGGGGCTAGAGAAAACATTTGTTTACTACATAGACTAAAGCCCGGGTTAGGCAAACTTAACCGTAATTTAACATTAGAGCCGCCGTAACTTTCCCCTCTGGAGCAATAACCCAAAACATGAAAAACGTGCTGTATCACTCAGACATTCACAACAAAAGTAGCAACAAATTAATTATATTTTATATGTATTTGCAACAAATTTATCATTTTATTACTTATTTATCATTACTTTTCAAAAGTTTTGCATAAATTTATTCTTTTTTCATTATTTTACTAATTTTGTTTGCAAATGCACGTGAAGGTACCGTCCAAATCAAATTTCAGCAGATTCAGCCGTCCGTTTCCGTTTCGTTTCCGTTGGCTAATCGTTTACACTGATTTCCATATGTCAGATTGAATCAGCTGATTCGTTACGTTACGGGGGCATTACGGTTAAATTTGCCTAACCCAGCCTTAAGTAAGTCTGTTATACAAGATATCACTCTTAACCTAAACCTAATGTACCACACATATGTTTGAATTACAAAAATCTCCTATTCATTAGATCTTATTATCATCAATCTTTGCAGGTAGTAATTCTCATTAACTTAAAGAATTCTCAAAAACCATCGGCTTTAAGTATTTTTTTTTTCGTATATTAGTCTCGCTGTCGATAGATGATAATAAGCTGCAATTTACACCCCCCAAAAAGAGCCTTATGAATTGCCAATTTTACTTCCTTCACATAGCTTATAATGCAAAAGTTATTGGTTTTTGATAACATTTTATGGCACAACAAAATTTTATGGTCTGGTTCTCCCTTTTATGCCATATCATCGGCTTTTAAGATTTCTTGGTCTTCATCTTTGACTTTTGGTGTTAGGATGTTTGTTGCCTGTCATATGTTCTTTATCCTCATCATTATTATCATTATCATCGGCGTCTTTATTATGAACATTATTGTCACTGTTGTTATGAGACGTTTTGTTTTTATTTTCACGCGCCTCAGAGTTTGTTTTTGTCCATATCATTTCACTTGTTAATAATAATAAAATTTGCTACGTTAGGCGAACGCGAATTAAATTTATTATGGACTGTAATTTATGCACGGCTGATTTTGGAGTAAATCCTCCATCTCCAACCGCGACATTTCCTCGCCCACTCCTCAGGGAAACCATAAAAATGTCACAAAATATTAAATTCGAAAATTATGGGGGAAATTTAAGGAGAATTTTGTGGAGTGAAGTAAAGAACAGGAGGGAGGTGCGGGTTTCCGATTGAATACAGAGTGCACTGTGGTTGAAAAATATTTTTAAATAATAATAAATAAAATAAAATAAAATAAAATAAAATAAAATAAAAATAAAATAAAATAAAATAAAATAAAATAAAATAAAATAAAATAAAATAAAATAAAATAAAATAAAATAAAATAAAATAAATAAAATAAAATAAATAAAATAAAATAAAATAAAATAAAATAAAATAAAATAAAATAAAATAAAATAAAATAAAATAAAATAAAATAAAATAAAATAAAATAAAATAAAATAAAATAAAATAAAATAAAATAAAATAAAATAAAATAAAATAAAATAAAATAAAATAAAATAAAATAAAATAAAATAAAATAAAATAAAATAAAATAAAATAAAATAAAATAAAATAAAATAAATAAAATAAAATAAAATAAAATAAAATAAAATAAAATAAAATAAAATAAAATAAAATAAAATAAAATAAAATAAAATAAAATAAAATAAAATAAAATAAAATAAAATAAAATAAAATAAAATAAAATAAAATAAAATAAAATAAAATAAAATAAAATAAAATAAAATAAAATAAAATAAAATAAAATAAAATAAAATAAAATAAAATAAAATAAAATAAAATAAAATAAAATAAAATAAAATAAAATAAAATAAAAATAAAATAAAATAAAATAAAATAAAATAAAATAAAATAAAATGAAATAAAATAAAATAAAATAAAATAAAATAAAATAAAATAAAATAAAATAAAATAAACTAAAATAAAATAAAATAAAATAAGATAAAATAAAATAAAATAAAATAAAATAAAATAAAATAAACTAAAATAAAATAAAATAAAATAAAATAAAATAAAATAAAATAAAATAAAATAAAATAAAATAAAATAAAATAAAATAAAATAAAATAAAATAAAATAAAATAAAATAAAATAAAATAAAATAAAATAAAATAAAATAAAATAAAATAAAATAAAATAAAATAAAATAAAATAAAATAAAATAAAATAAAATAAAATAAAATAAAATAAAATAAAATAAATAAAATAAAATAAAATAAAATAAAATAAAATAAAATAAAATAAAATAAAATAAAATAAAATAAAATAAAATAAAATAAAATAAATAAAATAAAATAAAATAAAATAAATAAAATAAAATAAAATAAAATAAAATAAAATAAAATAAAATAAAATAAAATAAAATAAAATAAAATAAAATAAAATAAAATAAAATAAAATAAAATAAAATAAAATAAAATAAAATAAAATAAAATAAAATAAAATAAAATAAAATAAAATAAAATAAAATAAAATAAAATAAAATAAAATAAAATAAAATAAAATAAAATAAAATAAAATAAAATAAAATAAAATAAAATAAAATAAAATAAAATAAAATAAAATAAAATAAAATAAAATAAAATAAAATAAAATAAAATAAAATAAAATAAAATAAAATAAAATAAAATAAAATAAAATAAAATAAAATAAAATAAAATAAAATAAAATAAAATAAAATAAAATAAAATAAAATAAAATAAAATAAAATAAAATAAAATAAAATAAAATAAAATAAAATAAAATAAAATAAAATAAAATAAAATAAAATAAATAAAATAAAATAAAATAAAATAAAATAAAATAAAATAAAATAAAATAAAATAAAATAAAATAAAATAAAATAAATAAAATAAAATAAAATAAAATAAAATAAAATAAAATAAAATAAAATAAAATAAAATAAAATAAAATAAAATAAAATAAAATAAAAATAAAATAAAATAAAATAAAATAAAATAAAATAAAATAAAATAAAATAAAATAAAATAAAATAAAATAAAATAAAATAAAATAAAATAAAATAAATAAAATAAAATAAAATAAAAAATAAAATAAAATAAAATAAAATAAAATAAAATAAAATAAAATAAAATAAAATAAAATAAAAATAAAATAAAATAAAATAAAATAAAATAAAATAAAATAAAATAAATAAATAAAATAAAATAAAATAAAATAAAATAAAATAAAATAAAATAAAATAAAATAAATAAAATAAAATAAAATAAAATAAAATAAAATAAAATAAAATAAAATAAAATAAAATAAAATAAAATAAAATAAAATAAAATAAAATAAAATAAAATAAAATAAAATAAAATAAAATAAAATAAAATAAAATAAAATAAAATAAAATAAAATAAAATAAAATAAAATAAAATAAAATAAAATAAAATAAAATAAAATAAAATAAAATAAAATAAAATAAAATAAAATAAAATAAAATAAAATAAAATAAAATAAAATAAAATAAAATAAAATAAAATAAAAAAATAAAATAAATAAAATAAAATAAAATAAAATAAAATAAAATAAAATAAAATAAAATAAAATAAAATAAAATAAAATAAAATAAAATAAAATAAATAAAATAAAAATAAAATAAAATAAAATAAATAAAATAAAATAAAATAAAATAAAATAAAATAAAATAAAATAAAATAAAATAAAATAAAATAAATAAAATAAAATAAAATAAAATAAAATAAAATAAAATAAAATAAAATAAAATAAAATAAAATAAAATAAAATAAAATAAAATAAAATAAAATAAGGTCTTGTTTTGTTGTTATTTATTTTTTCATATTTTATTTATTATTGCCGATATTTCGCAATTCTTTGAATTGCATCTTCAGGGCTGATCTACAATTAAATAAGGTATAAATAACACTTATATTAATATCACATTTACTTTAAAATTTTTTTTGTTAATATTTTCTTTTAAAAAACACATCTAAACACAAAGTAAAAAGATCGCTTACATGTAAATATACTTAGTCAAACTTAAAAACTAGCGTAGATTCACCACCATCGTCAGTTGTTATTATTGCACTGAGTAGTTATTTCCATATTGCACGATCTCCCCTTTTTGTGTCAGATGTCTGTAGCAGCATGCAGTGTTCTCCGTATCTGTTTTGTGGTTTATTCTCTTGTTACTTGGTAGGCTGTTGATGTGGAGCATTTCTAGCGTCAGTCGTCTGTTGTAGTTTCTCTCTGTTTGTAGCACACGAGTATTGTCAAAGTTTGGAAGGTGGTTGTTGTTCTTACAGTGTTCTGCTAACGCTGTTTTTTGTGAAATATTTTGGTGTCTCAATTTTATATCAGATTTGTGGGCAGATAATCTTGTTTTTAATTTATTTTTGGTTGTACCCACATATAATTTTCCACATTTTTCATCCTTGTTGCCATCACATTCTATTTGGTATATTACGTTTTGTCGTTCAATTGTTGGTATTTTACTTTTTGTATTTGTAAATAGATTTTTTAGAGTGTTATTCGTTTTATGTGCTATTGTGTATTTTTCTTTGTCGTAGATGTTAGATTTTTCAAATCGTTCTGATATATTAGGCAAATATATCAGTGATTTATATATTTTTTCGTTAATTATTGTTTTTCCCTTGCCGTTACTTGTCGTTTGTAGTTATTTATTAAATTATTTATTATGTTTTTTGGAAAACTATTCTTATATAGTATTTCTCTTATTTTTGTTTTATTTTTATTGTGAAATTGTTCATCGCTAATGTTCAAAACTCTATTAATTAAGTTCATTGCTGTATTAATAATCATCCGTTTTGGGTGTTTTGAATTAAAATTTATTATTCTGCCAGATGCCGTTTTCTTCTGGTACCAATCTATTTTTATTATTCCATTTTCTTTCATTACCAGTGTATCCAGATATGGGATGGAGTTATGATTTTCTTCCTCTATTGTGAATTTTATATTCTGATTGAAGCTATTAAATTTTGTCAGCGTATCGGATATTGCATCTTCCCTTATTATAACGAACAGGTCGTCCACATATTTCGTCAAGATTTTTGGTTTTGTCGTCAGTGATGCTATGCATGTGTCAAGTAATTTTTCCATAACTAAATCTGCAACTATGGGAGATGCTGGTGAGCCCATAGGGAGTCCTCTTTTCTGTTTGAATATTTTGTCCTCGAATTTGAAGTAACGATTGTCTTTTATGCAGAACGTTGATTGAAGAACAAATTGGTCTTAAAGGGTAATTTTCTTTGTGGATTTTAGGAAAAGAAAATTACCCTTTAAGACCAATTTGTTCTTCAATCAACTCCCCTTCCATACAACTGTGCAAATATATAGTGTCCATTCTCAACAATTTGACGAAAGATTCAAAATATAATCTAAGGGACTCGGTGCAATTTAGAAGTAAGATTAAAAACTTGACGATCGAAGAGGACGAAAAAATGATATCATTTGACGTTGTATCATTATTTCCGAGTATCCCGGTTGATCTTGGACTGAAGATAATTGAAGAGAGATGGGAAGACATAAAACAATACACAAAAATTCCTAAAACATTATTTTTTAAAATTTTGACGTTCTGCATAAAAGACAATCGTTACTTCAAATTCGAGGACAAAATATTCAAACAGAAAAGAGGACTCCCTATGGGCTCACCAGCATCTCCCATAGTTGCAGATTTAGTTATGGAAAAATTACTTGACACATGCATAGCATCACTGACGACAAAACCAAAAATCTTGACGAAATATGTGGACGACCTGTTCGTTATAATAAGGGAAGATGCAATATCCGATACGCTGACAAAATTTAATAGCTTCAATCAGAATATAAAATTCACAATAGAGGAAGAAAATCATAACTCCATCCCATATCTGGATACACTGGTAATGAAAGAAAATGGAATAATAAAAATAGATTGGTACCAGAAGAAAACGGCATCTGGCAGAATAATAAATTTTAATTCAAAACACCCAAAACGGATGATTATTAATACAGCAATGAACTTAATTAATAGAGTTTTGAACATTAGCGATGAACAATTTCACAATAAAAATAAAACAAAAATAAGAGAAATACTATATAAGAATAGTTTTCCAAAAAACATAATAAATAATTTAATAAATAACTACAAACGACAAGTAACGGCAAGGGAAAAACAATAATTAACGAAAAAATATATAAATCACTGATATATTTGCCTAATATATCAGAACGATTTGAAAAATCTAACATCTACGACAAAGAAAAATACACAATAGCACATAAAACGAATAACACTCTAAAAAATCTATTTACAAATACAAAAAGTAAAATACCAACAATTGAACGACAAAACGTAATATACCAAATAGAATGTGATGGCAACAAGGATGAAAAATGTGGAAAATTATATGTGGGTACAACCAAAAATAAATTAAAAACAAGATTATCTGCCCACAAATCTGATATAAAATTGAGACACCAAAATATTTCACAAAAAACAGCGTTAGCAGAACACTGTAAGAACAACAACCACCTTCCAAACTTTGACAATACTCGTGTGCTACAAACAGAGAGAAACTACAACAGACGACTGACGCTAGAAATGCTCCACATCAACAGCCTACCAAGTAACAAGAGAATAAACCACAAAACAGATACGGAGAACACTGCATGCTGCTACAGACATCTGACACAAAAAGGGGAGATCGTGCAATATGGAAATAACTACTCAGTGCAATAATAACAACTGACGATGGTGGTGAATCTACGCTAGTTTTTAAGTTTGACTAAGTATATTTACATGTAAGCGATCTTTTTACTTTGTGTTTAGATGTGTTTTTTAAAAGAAAATATTAACAAAAAAAAATTTTAAAGTAAATGTGATATTAATATAAGTGTTATTTATACCTTATTTAATTGTAGATCAGCCCTGAAGATGCAATTCAAAGAATTGCGAAATATCGGCAATAATAAATAAAATATGAAAAAATAAATAACAACAAAACAAGACCTTGAGCTCAATCAATTATTAATTTCTTAAAATAAAATAAAATAAATAAAATAAAATAAAATAAAATAAAATAAAATAAAATAAAATAAAATAAAATAAAATAAAATAAAATAAAATAAAATAAAATAAAATAAAATAAAATAAAATAAAATAAAATAAAATAAAATAAAATAAAATAAAATAAAATAAAATAAAATAAAATAAAATAAAATAAAATAAAATAAAATAAAATAAAATAAAATAAAATAAAATAAAATAAAATAAAATAAAATAAAATAAAATAAAATAAAATAAAATAAAATAAAATAAAATAAAATAAAATAAAATAAAATAAAATAAAATAAAATAAAATAAAATAAAATAAAATAAAATAAAATAAAATAAAATAAAATAAAATAAAATAAAATAAAATAAAATAAAATAAAATAAAATAAAATAAAATAAAATAAAATAAAATAAAATAAAATAAAATAAAATAAAATAAAATAAAATATAATAAAATAAAATGAAATAAAATAAAATAAAATAAAATAAAATAAAATGAAATAAAATAAAATAAAATAAAATAAAATAAAATAAAATAAAATAAAATAAAATAAAATAAAATAAAATAAAATAAAATAAAATAAAATAAAATAAAATAAAATAAAATAAAATAAAATAAAATAAAATAAAAGAAAATAAAAGAAAATAAAAGAAAATAAAAGAAAATAAAAGAAAATAAAAGAAAATAAAAGAAAATAAAAGAAAATAAAATAAAATAAAATAAAATAAAATAAAATAAAATAAAATAAAATAAAATAAAATAAAATAAAATAAAATGAAATAAAATGAAATAAAATGAAATAAAATGAAATAAAATAAAATAAAATAAAATAAAATAAAATAAAATAAAATAAAATAAAATAAAATAAAATAAAATAAAATAAAATAAAATAAAATAAAATAAAATAAAATAAAATAAAATAAAATAAAATAAAATAAAATAAAATAAAATAAAATAAAATAAAATAAAATAAAATAAAATAAAATAAAATAAAATATGTAAATAAAAATAAAATAAATGAAAGTAAAATAAATGAAAGTAAAATAAAGGAATAAAAAAAAAAAAAAAAAAGAAAATGAAATAAATAAAAATAAAATAAATGAAAACAAAATATATGAAAATAAAATAAAATAAATGAAAATAAAAATAAAATAAATGAAAATAAAATTAATGAAAGTTAAATAAAGGAATATAAAATAAATGAGAATAAAATAAAAAATAAGACCAAATAACATGAAATAAAATAAAAAACATTTTCACCCTTGCACCCACTGTGCAATATAAACAAGCTGGAAATAATGTCAACACCAAAAAACATATTTGATGTACATAATTACATGTTAAGCATAGTCACGGGCAACGGGCGATCAAATTTTTATGCGAAATGTTGTTTACAAAAACATATGTATGTTTATTCTTTATACATGCAGATTAAAATAAATTTAATGAATAATATAAATTTATGTTTATTTCAGACCTTCCATTTCGAGAAAAAAAGCGATAATGGCTTAAACATTATTATGACACGTGGCAAATGCAAACCCCAAAATGAGAAATTTGGGGAAATATAAAAAAACAACAAAAATGTTGAAAAAACTTTAAAAGGAGGAGAGGAGAAAAGTTAATGTGTTACTAAGAAAAAACCTAAAGAAAATGACTTAAAACAGCCAAAGAGAAAAAGTAGACAACAATTAAAAAAAATAAAGTTGTTGGAGAAATTGTCTTCCTGATAAAATAAATAAAAAAGAAAGGATAAACAGTTTTGCGGTTTTTTATAATAAAAAGGAAAGTTTTCCGGAAATACAGCCAAAAGGAAACGGAATGTAAGGCTGAGAAACAGAATAAATAAATAACATTTTCTAACAATACCACTCATTGTATTTTTGTAGTTAAACCATTTAACACACCAAAGGATATTTACAAAAGCCTTTAGGGCTATTGTTTCTCTCAATGCAGAACAATAACTCTTGAAACAACAAACACTACAAAGGCAACAATTACTGTTAAACTACTTCGCTGAGTTCTACTACTCTGAGTACAAACAACTACTCTGAATATAAACTCCTCTGAATAAATCACATTGTTTTCCTAATACTCACTCACACACGGTGTAGCGGTTACTGAGAGATAGATATACAAAGGGAGTGTGAGTTACATAGAAAACAGGAGACCCAAGAGGTAAACAAACCAACAAACAGACGAACACGTGTCTTTACAGTTTGTAAACACTCGCCGTCACTCGGTTACTTTCGTTTGTATACGCACATACCTAAACTCACACATTACTCTGCCGACAAGTTCTGCAAACATACTCGGACAACATTAAGCTTCCGTTCGTCTCCCCCTCTTTTCATTTGTCTTCAATCAAACAACACGACGACGACAACGACGACGTTAGAACAAAGTGCATTAGTATTGCATCATCTTCCATTGTATCCCTCGCCAAACATCACTAAAGCTGCCACCTGTCGACGTCATCTTAACACTAGTACCGGCTCTGCCACTGCTGCTGCAGCAGCAGCATTAGAACACGAGGAACAAGTACAAGTAACAACGACGTCGACGTTAACGTCATCATCATCTTTAACAACAACTACAACTACACCGCCTAATCAAAATAACATCACCATGTTGCGTAGCTGTGTCTGTTTTGGACAGCGTGGCAATCACAAACGTCGCAGTTCGTCGTTTGATACATCATCCTCGTGCCGTTCGTCGGAAATTGAACGTGGCGGCAAAACCGCTACCACCGCCAGTGGTGCTAACAATGGCGGCGGCGGCAGTGGCGGCAACGACCAACGACAACAGAATCAAGTTGCGAATGGCCGTATGGCCTCTAGTTTGTTACAATTCTTCCAAACGAAAGGTTGGCATCGACACTGGCGTAAACCGACCAGGGGCCTCAGCATGACAAAAATCGAAATCAGTAAGTACTATATAACAATTTTAAAACTTAGTTTTATTACCACAAAAAAAAAGCTGCGAAAACATAAAACAAATAAGGCTAACAATAAAAAGGCAAGGGAAAAACGTGTTAATTGCTAAGCTAGTGTTCTAGATTTTTTTCGATGTCAAAAAGTGCGTCCTTCTATTAGTTTTCTGTTCACCACATCGCCCTCCCCCGGCCTCTTTCCATCTTATATCCACAATAAAAAACGAAATATTTTCTCTAACGATGATTTCCTAGCATTCGTGTTCTCAGCTTTTGGGGTCACTATGCAAAAAGAAGAAGAAAAGCAAAAAAAACGAAAAATGCGAAAATGTAAATTTTTATTGTTTTTTTTTTGTCCCCGGGAGGACTTTATGTTTATGTTTGTTTGTTGACTAACTATGCGAAAACACATTACACACATTACACCTTTTAATTTATTACTCACTGCATCGGCAGTTGTTCTTGTTCTTATACTGCTTCTCTTTGCAATTATTTTCCGTTTTTTTTTTGTATAAATCACAGTGCGAGTTTTGTCGTTTTGCATTTTTTTGTTTTCGATTTTGTAATGTTTATATTGCTCATATAGCCGGCGTCGTCATCGTGGTCTTCATTGTCGCCAAAACGAAAGGAAAAAACGAAGCGAAAAAATGACATCATGTTTCGGCATGAAAATCCCCAATGTTTTGGTTTGTGCCAAAAAACGGCAACAAATCTATAATTTCACTAATGAGTACACAGTGGGGACAAGGAATAAACAATAATAAGTTGGGAAATAATAATTATAGAGAATAAACAAACCAAATCAAGGTCTAATCGATATACCACAAACAATGCGATATTTTTGTTGTTGCGAATTTATCGAAATTAAGCTTTGTGGGTAATGTGGATAAGCTGACCATTTCCAATTCGATAAATTGTTGTTATCGAAATTCAACTTTTATCCCCTCACCTTAGAGAGGAGGGTATATACTCGTATCATTTGCTACGAGCCAAAAGTGTAACACATCGAAGGAGTGACCTAAGACCCTAAGTATGTTCGGAGGATATCCGTTTTAGGTCATTTTAAGTCGCATGAGCAATGTCCGTCCGTCTGTCTGTAGGAAAAAAATATTTTTTTTTTCACTTTTTTCAGCATAACTTTCAGGTACTCGCAATTTTTCACTAACAATGTTTGGCAAAATTGTGGCCAACGTAAATCTGAACAACTTTTGTGAACATATCAATACAATCTGAACGTGTCTAGGCACCCTAAATAGCTCAAAAAACCACATTGTACCCCAAAAATGTTAGTATTTCACTATTATGTAACCAAAATATTTTTTTTTTGGTATAGGATATGTTCAGCAATTTTATAGAAAATATTAAGGCCATAACTGTTATTTTTGGCCCCATTTTAACAAATCGTAAAAAAAGTGTTCATTTGTTGCATAGTGTTCTTTAATAACTTCTATACTACTAATTTGAATCCTCTGAAGTTCTACACATAGTATTAGTTTATTAGTCACTATTACCTCCAGAAAAACGGGCAAAGTAGCCACGCTTCTTTTGGTACCTCCCCACACAAATGGACAATTTTGAACCAAAAGTTTTAAGTAATAAAATAGTTATGCCAATTTTTAAAGGCACTTGACATCGTAATACATAGTTTCAAATACTCCGATTTAGTAATGTCACTCACACTCTTTTAACTTAAGTACAAAGAGTAGATGACAAAGTAATAATACAAATAATGGGTGAGACCGATCCGATCTCACCCATTATTTGACGGAGGAACTCACTTTGTTAACATAATGGAGCACCCCAAATGCAAAGATTGTCGGTACCATATTCACCTGGGTACTCGATTCTAGTTATTTACTTCGTATGATATGAACCACGAATACTTGTCCCTATCCTAACACTTCTTGTCCACTAATACTATCACGACCACTTTTGGCGAAATTACTATAATTGACTCCAATTACTTACAATCCAAATATCCTTCTTCCACGACCCATAGTTTCCGAGATATTTAAATTTTAAATATTGCTACGCCCACTTTGGCCAAGCCCACCAATCTGATTCCAACTATTTTTTTGTGTCAAATTTTCAATAATAATTCCGATAAAATATGTACAAAATGGTGTTCTTCTACGATCAACACATTCTTCAAATTTGAAATAATGCTCCGATTACTTTCGAACGCTTCCTCTTTTGGTGAAATTACTAATATTGACCCCAATAACTAACTATCCAAATTACGTTCTTCTATGGCCAATAGTTCCCGACATATAAAATGTGCACACTCACTTATCTGATCCCTTCAGTTTTTATCCCCTCACGTTAGAGAGGAGGGTATAAATCATTTGCTACGAGCCAAAAGTGTAACACATCGAAGGAGTGACCTAAGGCCCTAAACATGTTCGGAGATATCCGTTTTGGGTCATTTTAAGTCGAATGAGCAATGTCCGTCCGTCTGTCTGTCTGTCTGTCTATCTGTCTGTCTGTCTGTCTGTCTGTCTGTCTGTCCGTCCGTCTGTCTGTCTGCTGGCTGGTGCGCACGATAACTATCGAAAGGAGTAACCGATTGACTTCAAATTTGGTATGTGGTAATATTTTCTTCTATCTCCGGCTAAGTTTGAAGACGGGCCATAATGGTCCACTCCTTCTAGCACCTCCCCCACAAAGGGTTAACATTTAGTGAAATATTGATTATTTTATAACTTCTATGCTACTTTTTTGAATCCTCTGAAATTCTACACATAGTATTAGTTTATTAATCACTATTACCTCGAGAAAAATGGGCGAAGATGCCACTCCCCTTTTGGTACCTCCCACAAAAATGGATAATTTTGTAGGAAAAGTTACCAGCTTACAACTTTATTACCAGTGCATACAAAGACCTGGTATTTTGTACAGTGTAATTGTGTAATACTACCTACAATACAGTGCAAAATGGGCATTATTGCCATTCACCTTTTGGTACATCCCACACAAATGGACCATTTTGTATCAAAAGTTACCAGCTTATATCTTTAATACCAGTGCATACAAATATATGAAATTTTGTACAGTGCAATGCTTTTATAGTACCTAGAGTCTAGAGAAAAGTGGCCGTAATTGGCATGCCCCTTTTGGTACATTCAACACAAATGGGCCATTTTGTAATAAAAGTTAATAGCTTATAACTTTAATATAATTGAAATTTTGTACAGTGTAAAGCTTTTATAGTACCTAGAGTGCAGAGAAATGTGATCGTTATTGGGACGCCCCTTTTGGTACCTCTCACACAATTGGACCATTTTGAACCAAAAGTAAACAGCTTTGAACTTTAATACCAGTGCATACAAATACTTGCAATATGGTACAGTGTAATGCGTTTATAGTACCTTGGGTCCAGAAAAAATGGGCGTTATTGGCACGCCCCTTTTTGGAACTTTCCACACAAATGGACCTTTTTCTACCAAAAGTTAACAGCATTTAATTTGAATACCAGTGCATACAAATACTTGAAATTTCGTACAGTGTAATGGTTTAATACTACACTGAAAAAAATATGTCTTAAAATTAAAGAATGGCTCCAAAGACATTGTTAGTTTTTATATCAAGTACATTTTGTACTTAAAATATAGATAATTTCTTTAATATTAAGTAATTTACTTAATTTTAAGAAAATTTTCTTAATTTTAAGTACAAAATATACTTATTTTGAAGACTAAGGACGACTTTGGAGAAGTTCTTTAATTTTATGACAAACTTTTTTTCAGTGTACCTACAATACAGTGAAAAATGGGCATTATTGCCACTCACCTTTTGGTACATCCCACACAAAAGAACCACTTTGTACCAAAAGTTACCAGCATATAACTGTAATACCAGTGCACACAAATACTTCAAATTTCGTACAGTGCAATGCTTTTATAGTACCTAGACTCCAGAGAAAAGTGACCGTTATTGGGACGCCCCTTTTGGTACCTCCCACACAAATGGACCATTTTACACCAAAAGTTAACAGCTTTTAATTTAATACCAGTACATACTTTAAAGTTATTAAATACAATTTAAATTGATAATAATTTAATTAAAACAAAAAAATAAATAAATTTATTAATATTTTCTTGTGACTCATGGTGAGGGGATTGGCCAAGTCGGTTTACCCGACTGAACTTTCTTACTTGTTTTTTTTTCTGAACTTTTAGATAATAGCTCGAATAACGTATGTATGTACCAAATTTCGTTCTACTACAATCAATACTTTATTAGATTGGCTACAATTGTGCCCAATATTATTCGTGTAAACTAAAGAGTCCCTGAAAGTTATGTTGAAAAAAAATATTTTTTTTTAATGTTAAGAATCTTTGTTCAGCCTATTCTTAGCTACATTATTGCCAAATTTAGTTAAGCGGTATCACCAAGTCTGAATTAGTTGTTGGACAAAAGCTGATGACGCCTTTTTCGAGAGGCCCTCTGATTTTCAGAAACATTAATATTGGCCACTAATTTAGCCAAACCGGTTAGGATAGGATTACACTACCCTTTGTTAGTAGAATCCAACCTATACCGCCGGACTTAACCGATCAAGGCCAAATTTAGGGTTCTCTAGTTTTGAAACTGAAGTACCTTTGGTTTTTTTTAACGGCCAATCTAATGTACACATAAAAAATCAATGCTACGCAGTGACTTTGAAAATTTAATAAATTGTCACAATGATAATGAGGATGAAATTGTAAATTGGCACAAATTAGATTTGACTATTCGATTTACAAACATAATTTCATATTCAATTATTTGTCAATAAAATCAATAAGAAATTCATATTACAGAATTATTAAATTTATTTTTTCTTCGCAACTGTTGTCATTCGCTTGAAATTCAAAATATTTACTATTTTTAAGAAATGTCTAAATTATTTCTTTGATTTGTTGTCAATCTAATAATATTATCTATAATTTTTCAATAAAACTGTTGACATTCGTGGTTGTTTTCGAACAACATCTGTTTATAAATACGTATCTGGAGATATTGATATTCAAATTTAACGCTATTAATTTGAATATTGTTGTCGACAATGAGGCCGGGCGCCAATGTGTTAAAATTACAATAGAAATTTTCATTAGAACTGATAACGATGACCATTAAAGTGAACGAGAATGAAACACTGTTTCCAAATGGGGATTTATTGTATTAAATAGCAGAGAAGTGATTTAAGCCATTTTTATCGCCTCACCTTAGAGAGGAGGATATAAAGGGTGGTTAAATTTTAAGGGCCGATGTTGATTTTGAATAAAACACAAATTATTTAAGAAATTTTTGTCATTTCCTTTTATTATGATAATATTGGTATGGTTCAACTATGTATGGAACAAAATATCGGCCAAATGGCCGCCGCGACCTCGGCAGCACACCTCCATCCAATGGTCCAAATTTTCGATGACGCTGAGGCATAATTGAGGTTCTATGCCGTTAATGTGCCGAATTATCTCATCCTTTAGCTCTTGAATTGTTGCTGGCCTATCGACGTACACCTTTTCTTTCAAATAACCCCAAAGAAAGAAGTCCAACGGTGTCAAATCACATGATCTTGGCGGCCAATTGACATCGCCACGACGTGAGATAACACGGCCATTGAATTTGTTGCGCAAAAGAGCCATTGTTTCGTTAGCTGTGTGGCAAGTGGCACCGTCCTGTTAAAACCACATCTTGTCCACATCCATATCTTTCAATTCGGGCCATAAAAGGTTCGTTATCATCTCACAATAGCGAACACCATTTACAGTAACTTCCTGACCAGCCTCATTTCGAAGAAGTATGGCCCGATGACGTCGCCAGCCCATAAGTCGCACCATAAGCCGAACTGGACGAGCATGCACAGATGTTTTCACATCTCCTACAGACCCGGTTTGCTGAAATTTGCGCACAATTCTCCCGATTGTGGACACATTTGGTCGATTATGCTGCTCAAAAAAACATCACGAAGTGCACGAAATGCATTTTGATTTGAACGCCCATTTTCGTAAAAGGCTTAAAAAACATTAACGCGTTGCTCGATTGTGTATCATTCCATGGTTCAAATTGAGCTGGTCTGAAATTGAGAAATGTCAAATGAAATGCAGAAAAAAAACTTGACGTTTAGGTGTGGTTCACATTCAACCTGGGCCCTTACAATTTAACCACCCTTTATATCATTTGCTACGAGCCAAAAGAGTAACACATTGCAGGAGTGACCTAAGATATTCGGCGGATATTCGTTTTGGGTCATTTTAAGTTGAATGAGCAATGTCCGTCTGTCTGTCTGCTGGCTGGTGCGCACGATAACTCTTGAAAGGGGTAACCGAATGACTTCAAATTTGGTATGTGATAATATTTTCTTCTATCTCCAGCTAAGTTCGAAGATGGACCATAGTTGTCCACCCCTTCTAGTACCTCCTCCACAAAGTGTTAACATTTAGTGAAATATTGATTATTTAATAACTTCTATGCTACGTATTTGAATCCTCTGAAATTCTACACATAGTATTAGTTTTTATAGTCGCTATTGCCTCGAGAAAAATGGGCGAAGTTGCCACGTCCCTTTTGGTACCTCCCACACAAATGGACCATTTTGTACCAAAATTTACCAGCTTATAACTCTAATACCAGTGCATACAAATACTTGAAATTTTGTACAGTGTTAAACTTTTATAGTATCTAGAGTGCAGAGAAATGTGGCCGTTATTGGGAATCCCCTTTCGGTACCTCTCACACAAATGGACAATTTTGTACCAAAAGTAAACAGCTTTGAACTTTAATACCTGTGCATACAAATACTTGAAATTTTGTACAGTGCAGTGCATTTATGGTACCTAGAGTCCAGAGAAAAATGGGCGTTATTGACACGCCCCTTTTGGTACCTTCCACACAAATGGACCTTTTTGTACAAAAAGTTGACAGCTTTTAACTTTAATACCATTGCATACAAATACTTGAAATTTCGTACAGTGCAATGCTTTTACAGTATCTAGAATCTAGAGAAAAGAGGCCGTAATAGACACGCCCCTTTTGGTACCTCCCACACAAATGTACCATTTTGTACCAAAAGTTAACAGCTTATAACTTTACTTCCAGTGCATATACATACTTGAATTGTACAGTGTTCAACTTTTATAGTATCTAGAGTGCAGAGAAATGTGACCGTTATTGGGACGCCCCTTTTGGTACCTCCTACACAAATGGACCATTTTGTACCAAAAGTAAACAGCTTTGAACTTTAATACCAGTGCATACAAATACTTGAAATTTTGTACAGTGCAATGCTTGTATAGTACCTAGAGTCCAGAAAAAAATGGGCGTTATTGGACGCCCACACAAATGGACCTTTTTGTACCAAAAGTTAACAGCTTTTACCTTTACTACCAGTGCATACAAATACTTGAAATTTTTTACAGTGTAATGGTTTAATAGTACCTAAATTACAGTGAAAAATTGAAAAATTGACATTATTGCCAACCACCTTTTGGTACCTCCCACACAAATGGACCATTTTGTACCAAAATTTACCAGCTTATAACTCTAATACCAGCGCATACAAATACTTGATATTTTCTACAGTGTTCAACTTTTATAGTATCTAGAGTGCAGAGAAATGTGGCCTTTATTGGAATCCCCTTTCGGTACCTCTCACACAAATGGACCATTTTGTACCAAAAGTAAACAGCTTTGAACTTTAATACCTGTGCATACAAATACTTGCAATTTTGTACAGGGCAATGCTTGTATAGTACCTAGAATCCAGAAAAAACTGGGCGTTATTGGCCCGCCCCTTTTGGTACCTTCCACACAAATGGACCTTTTTGTACCAAAAGTTAACAGCTTTTAACTTTAATACCAGTGCATACAAATACTTGAAATTTTGTACAGTGCAATGCATTTATAGTACCTAGAGTCTAGAGAAAAGTGGCCGTAATTGGCACGCCCCTTTTTGTACCTTCCACACAAATGGACTATTTTGTACCAAAAGTAAACAGCTTTGAACTTTAATACCTGTGCATACAAATACTTGAAATTTTGTACAGTGCAGTGCATTTATAGTACCTTGAGTCAAGAAAAAATGGGCGTTATTGGGACGCCCCTTTTGGTACCTCCCACACAAATGGATCATTTTGTACCAAAAGTTAATAGTTTATAACTTTATTACCAGTGCATACAAATACTTGAAATTTTGTACAGTGCAATGCTTTTATAGTATCTAGGATCTAGAGAAGAGTGGCCGTAATAGGCACGCCAATTTTGGTACCTCCCACACAAATGGACCTTTTTGTACCAAAACAGTTAACAGCTTTTAACTTTAATACCAGTCCATACAAATACTTGCAATTTTGTGCAGTGTAATGCTTTTATACTACCAAGAGTCCAGAGAAAAATTGACGTTATTGGCACGCCCCTTTTGGTAACAAAAGTTAACAGCTTATAACTTTAATACCAGCATATACTTTAAAGTTATTAAATTTAATTTAATTAAAACAAAAAAATAAATAAATTTACTAATATTTTTTGGGACTCATGCTGAGTTTGGATTCATAACTCGGTTTACCCCACTGAACTTTCTTACTTGTTTTAAATTGAGGTTGTAATTGCAGTTGATGTGTTTTGAATGTTTTAATTTTATTGGTTATTTTAAAACTTAAAAATAAAAATTTTTGGGGATTTTTAAATAATTGTATACCATTTTTTTAGCTTATTTCCAAAAAATTGTTTTTAATCTTTTTTATAGATTTTTTCCTATTTTTTTTTTTTTTGATATATTAAATTAAGCTATTTGCAATTTCATGCTGAAAATGGTGTACATTGAAATAATTTTTGGCTGATGTCTTGGCCGAGGCTATCCACTTTGACCATTTGGCCGGTGAAGCTACTGCGTGGCACACATGTTGCCTGTCGGCTTGGCTGGTGTCACGGTCGGTTCACTTCGGTATAATGAGGTCATTTGGAAAACATCATGTTGCAGTAGATGAAGACAGACAGACAGGCAGGCAGACTGATGGATTTTCGGAGCAACAAAAACAACAACAATAACACCTCCATCCACCACCAACCACTGACCACTCTGAGGATAATTTGCGCTATTTTGGCCGCCAATATTTTGCTGATATTGCTTTTCTCCGTTCTGGCCAGTCTGACACACTGCGTCACTTGTGTGTCTATCGCCCTCTGCTGCGGTTTTACTCCACTTACTATGTGTCCATCAAACGGTCTGAAGTGATTTTTAAATGGTCTTGTGGTTTTTTGAGGACACTTTCCTCGTTTGATAGCAGCAATACATAGTCAGTCCAGTGTCGAGTATTTCCTTAGTTCACGAACTATTAGGGGTTTCATTCGCAGGGTGTTGGTGAGTGATTTAAAGAAAGCCTCAATTACATTGGCAGCAAATATAAATTGCCAAACGTTTATGCCCCTCAAACATTTGTGAAATGCAATTATTCGTATCTTTTTAGTACCTCAAAATATGTTCATGGAATTTGGTGGCCTAATTCAGTTTTAGTTGACTTTCGTTTTGAAAGTATTTTTCGAGTGACCTCATCCGTAAGTGACTAAGTGTGGTGGTTCTTGTCTAATGGAATATGCCTTATTCGTATTATGTGAGGGTATTTTTTAATCTGACATAAGGAAAACGTTGAACTTTAAGCAGTATTTCCGAAAAAAAACTTATTAACAGAAAATAACCATAAACAATTAAATCGCTTGGGCAAAATAAATAAAAGGGGATTCACTATTATACCCTCACCTTAGTAGAGGAGGGTATATAAGTATCTATTTGCTGCGGGCTAACAGGGTAACAAGGAGTAACCTAAGACCCTAAGTATATTCGGTGGAAATTTGCCTTAGACTGCCCCGGTCCAGTCCTAATGGTTGTTTGTTTTGCTGGGCCAAAGATCCCTTGAGACTTAGGAATCCTCCCAGCTATTCTACTATTGGTTGACTTTGTTCAAGTTAATTTTATTTTCAACTCGTTGGAAGTGGCTCTTCGATGAGTGTACCTATCTTTCAGCCAGTTCTATGGTCATTGCTGAACCGTCTCCGTCTAGCACATTCGAGATCTTACTTCCTAAAACATAACAGGGTGCCCCTACTGCTACAGAATGTTTTTGATATGTTACTATTGATATAACTTGAAGCTTGTCTAGAGTCCAAAACTAATATGGCGTTGATTCTATGACTTTCTATAGCCTTAAGTGCGGCTTGACTATCGTAGTATATCTCCAGATCTTTCTCGTTGCCACACTTTCAAAAGAAGTCTGCCGCATCTGCTACCTATACTGCCATCCTAAGAAAGAAAGTTACACCTCCATTTTAGTAGTTTTGAAATATCTAGCTTTTAATCTTTATAACTCTAGCTCCTTTTAATTGTAGATTTAGTTCAGGGACCTACATTGGAAAATCGACTGCTAGTAAGCTGTTTGGCCTTTGAGATGCCGCAATCCCCCCTTTTATTACATGACTTGTTGATTTTGTTGTTGATCCATTATTTTTGAGCGCGATGGAAATGACGACTGTTTGGTGGATGTACTCATCTTTCAATCAGTTCTGTGGTCAACGTTGAACCTCCTCTTCCTATTTCATCAACGATCTCATTCCCAATGAAAATACAATCTCGGAGCACTAAAAAAATTATCTGCTGTCATACACAAATTTTGAATTAATTAATTTATTCTTTATAGCTTTAAGGGCCGGTTGACTATCAATGTACATATATTGTCTCCAGTTCGCCCTCATTGCCACAAATTCGACAGAAGCCTGGAAAGGTGTCATCCCATCTGCTGTTATCACCTCTCTTTGAACGATTTATCCGCTAGGGCTCCTATCATGAGTATTAGAATGCACTAGTCTAGCCCTAATTGTATTTTGTCGATTGCAGGACCATATAGTCTTTGATACCCTGCAGTCTTCCCTTCCATCCATGACTGGTTGTCTTGTTATTGAAAGAAGTACTAATCTGGAAGTACCGATTATTCTTACAATTCATTCCCTATGACAAAGTTACAGGGCATGTTCAATGCTCATCGATGAGCCGTCTCTGTGCATCGTCCATGTATTCTTGTCATCTGTAAAGAAGTAGATAACCCATAAGTATCTCTTCTAATAGTAGATAACACAATCTGTCGCAAACTAAAGCGTATATAACTAAACTGGTCTTCTAGTAAGGAGTAAATAACCCAACTGGTTCTCTACTAAGCCAACTGGTGGTCTACTAAGGAGTAGATAACCCAACTGGTTTTCTACTAAGGAGTAGATAATCCAACTTGTCGTCTACTAAGCAGTAGATAACTCAAATCATCCTCTACTAAACCAACTGGTCCTCTACTAAGGAGTAGATAAACCAACTGGTCCTCTACTAAGGAGTAGATAACCCAATTGGCCGTCTACTAAGGAGAAGATAACCCAGTTGGTCCACCACGAAGGAGTAGATAACCCAAGTGGCCCTATACTAAGGAGTAGATAATTTATCTTGTCTTCTATAAGGAGTAGATAACCCACCTGATCCTCCACTAAGCCAGCCGGTTGTCTTCTAAGGAGTAGATAAACCAAGTGGCCCTATACTAAGGAGTAGATAACCCAGCAGGTCCACTATTAAAGTGTAGATAACCCAACAGGTCCTCTGCTCAGGAGTAGATAACCCAACTGGTCGTCTACTAAGGAGTAGATAACCCAACTTGTCCTCTACTAAGAAGTAGATAACCCAACTGGTCCTCTTCTAAAGAGTAGATAACTCAACTTGTCGTCTACTGAGAAGTAGATAACCCAACTGGTTTTCTACTAAGGAGTAGATAACTCAACTGGTGCCCTTCTAAGGAATTAATAACCCGACTGGTCGTCTACTAAGGGGTAGATAACCCAACTTGTCCTCTACTAAGGAGAAGGTAACCCAACTGGTGCTCTACTAAGGAGTAGATAATTTATCTTGTCTTCTATAAGGAGTAGATAACCCACCTGATCCTCTACTAAGCCAGCCGGTTGTCTTCTAAGAGGTAGATAACCCAAGTCGCCCTCTACTAAGGAGTAGATAACCCAACAGATCCTCTGCTCAGGAGTAGATAACCCAACTGGTCGTCTACTAAGAAGAAGATAACCCAACTGGTCCTCTACTAAGGAGTATATAACCCAAATGGTCCTTTACGAAGGAGTAAATAACCTAAGGCGTAGCTAAACCAACTGGTCCTCTACTAAGGAGTTGATAACCCAAATGGTCCTTTACGAAGGAGTAAATAACCCAACTGGTCCTGTAATAGAGATTAGATAACCCATCTAGTCCTCTACGTGGGAGTAAATAACCCAACTGGCCCTCTAGTAAGAAGTAGATAACCAAATTGGTCCTATACTAAGGAGTAGATAACCCAATTGGTCCTGTAATAGAGATTAGATAACCCACCTGGTCCTCTACTCAGGAGTAGATAACCCAACTTGTGCTATATTAAGCCAACTGGTTGTCTACTACGGAGTAGATAACCCAACTGGTCCTCTACTATGGAGTAGATAACCCAACTGATATTCTAGTAAGAAGTAAATAGCCCAACTGGTCCTCTACTAAAGAGTAGATAACTCAACTTGACCTCTATAATGAGTAGATAACCCAACTGGTCCTCTACTAAGCCAACTGGTTGTCTACCAAGGAGTAGATAACCCACCTGGTCCTCTACTAAGGAGTAGAAAACCCAACTGGTCTACTATTAAAGAGAAGATAACCCATCTTGACCTCTACTGAGGAGTAGATAACCCAACGAATCCACTACTAAGGAGTAGATAACTCAACTGTTGCCCTACTAAGGAGTAAATAACCCGACTGGTCGTCTACTATGGAGTAGATAACCCAACTTGTCCTCTACTAAGGAGTAGGTAAGCCAACTGGTCCTCTACTAAGCCAACCGGTTGTCTTCTAAGGAGTAGCTAACCCAAGTGGCCCTCTACTACGGAGTAGATAACCCAACTGTTCCCCTATGAAAGAGTAGATATCCCAATAGGTCCTCTGCTCAGCAGTAGATATCTAAACTGGTCGTCTACTAAGAAGTAGATAACTAAACTGGCCCTCTACTAAGGAGTTGATAACCCAAATGGTCCTCTACTAAGGAGTTAATAACCCAACTGGTCCTCTACGAAGGAGTAAATAACCTAACTGGTCCTGTAATAGAGATTAGATAACCCAATTGGTCCTCTACGAAGGAGTAGATAACCCAACTGGTCCTCTACTATGGAGTAGATAACCCAACTGGTCCTCTAGTATGGAGTATATAACCCAACTTGTAATCTACTTAAGAGTAGATAACTCAACTTGTCCTCTATAATGAGTAGATAACCCAACTGGTCTTCTACTAAGCCAACTGGTTGTCTACTAAGGAGTAGATAACCCACCTGGTCCTTTACTAAGGAGTAGATAACCCAACTGGTCCGCTATTATCTTAAAGAGAACATAACCCAACTTGTCCTCTACTGAGAAGTAGATATCCCAACTGGTCCGCTACTAAGAAGTAGATAAAACAACTGGTACCCTACTAAGGAGTAAATAACCCGACTGGTCGTCTACTAAGGAGTAGATAACCCAACTTGTCCTCTACTAAGAAGTAGATAACCCAACTGGTCCTCTTCTAAAGAGTAGATAACTCAACTTGTCCTCTATAAACAGTAGATAACCCATCTGGTCCTCTACTAAGCCAACTGGTTGTCTACTAAGGAGTAGATAACCCAACTGGCCCTACTTGAACATTTTTCTTAAAATATTAATTTTCTCTTTCAACCAAATCCATTCTGAGAATATCGCTTTAAACTTATCCTTTAAGAACGACGATAATGAAAACCTTCTGGAATTGTCTGAGGTGTTTCTTTTAGTCTCAGAATCAGTCTTAAGAACAAGACATTTTTCCATTGAATTCCAATTATCATATTACTTGTTTTAGCGGAAAGTACTGTCATTTGCATAAAATTCAATTATTTTCGGTAACGCAATATTAATATTTAATTGTAATTTATTGCAATTAATAAAATGCAGACTTACAGTCTGCGAAGAAAATTTTTGCCATAAATGGTAAGGACCTGCTTCTAATACCCTACTACACTTTGTTGGCATTATTCTTGTGGGTTTTTCGCTTATCCTTGTCGACTTTTAACATAAATATTAACATTTCCAAGATGGCCTAAGTGTCATTGAATCCAAATCCTTTTTTTTGTGGTGTTATACTTGAGAACAGACATCGTGTTCTGATGACAAATTTGAAATTCTATGCACAAGCAAAAATGTCTCAATGCCCAAAAGAAAAATCCACCAAATATAAATGATGATAATGTCCTTTGGATGGGGATTCGTTCTGTGTTCTGGGTTTTTGTGCTTTTGACATTTAAAATGTCACTTTCAATTAATTTTATTTGAATTTCGCGCTCCGAAAAGTAGGACGAAAGGACAACAGAGCAATAAAAATAATAAGAACACACAGTTATCCTTATAACAGCGGGAGGAAGGCAGCAAGAGGGATGTGAAGAGATACCTGAAAAGAGACCTGGAGGGAGACCTGAAGATAAACCTGACAAGTATCCATTATTGCCAGAAACACCCATGAAAGTTCTTTAAATATAGCAAAGGCCATAACCGCCTTAAGATTAACACTCATCATTCACACAAAGGATACTTATCCTTTTGTGGCCTGTTATATGTAATTTTCGCAGAATTTAATGTTAACTGTTTCATGACAGGAAATGTCACAGCGTGTGTGTGTGTCTTACCAATAAACTGGACCCATGTAATTATTTAAGGCAATTTTTCTCATTATCCTTAAAGTATTCCAAAACTTTTATGTCCCTTCTTTGTCAAGGACATACATACATTAAAGTATATACGATTTATTTCCCTTTTTCTACCTTTAAATGGCCGAGATTCATGAGATAAGTCATAACAAACATTGGCATGGCGATAAGACACCAGAGACATTAAGATATCCCGTCATCCTTGCCATGGTCAACAAAAGAATATCCCAGCCATGAAATCTGAAATGTCTGCCAAAACACTTGCACATTCTGTACATCTCGCTCTCTTTTCGAAAGCCCAATATAATGTATAACATTAAAAGCGTTGTGGAGTCATCTGCTTCGCAGAAATACCGGTGTAATGTGCTGGAAACTTCCTCGGTAATACTGGTGTTAAATGTTTTAAACATTAATCATAGTCAACGAAGATTTTTCTAACTTATCAGTTCTCATTTTCTTCTTCCCTTTTCTGCTCCTTTTCTCCTCCTCGGCCATCCCTTTGGTAGCATTGTAGTCAGTACCCAATGTCATCAAATGTGGAAAATGAGGAAATGTGGTAGAAAAGCTTTGATTTTACAGACCGATGGAGATGATGCCGAGATTCACATTTCCACTTGTGTGAATGTATCTGATTTTGAGGCAGAGATGATCTATATATGAACAGTGATGACTGAAGTGTTCGGGTTGAACAATTAACCTAAAGTGAAGACTAATATGTATGTTATGAATTTATACCCTCACTTTAGTAAGTATATTCGGCGGTATACGCCCCTCCGTCCCTCTGTCTGTTTGTCTGGTTGGCGATAATTACCGAAAGCAGTAATGGTAGTCTTCGTTCTCAGATCAAGATATTCTTCTCTGCCCAATTTCATTCCGACCGGATGTTCAAACAAGTAAGGAAAGGCCAAAGTCGCAGAAGAGCAAGAAGAAATATTTTCAAGTTTTATCATCGTTTTTTTCGTAATGATACTGATATATCCAAACGTTTTTATTTTATAGCGCTTATATTCCAAAAAAAAAATATATGTGTGTATAATATCTAAATGTGAACCAATGTTCTTAAAACTTTTATAAAAAAACGTTATCTTATTAATTTTATAAAGTTCTCCCACGATAAATGAAGTGACAATTTACTCACTGAACTGATCACGTTGAATACACCAAACAATATTTCTGGATGTGGTATGGCTTCATACGAGTGCATCAGACAAATACACTCCTTAGTAGACGACCAGCTGAGTTATCTACTGCCTAGGAAAGCACCGGTTTTGTTATTTACTCTTTAGTAGACGACCAGCAGAGTTATCTACTCCCTACGAAAGCATCGGTTTTGTTATCTACTTTTTAGTAGACGACCACCAGAGTTATCTATTCCCTAGGAAAGGACCGGTTGGGTTATCTACTCCTTTGTAGACGACCAGTTGCGTTATCTACTCCTTACATGAGGAGAAGTTTGAATATATACTCCGTATTTGACGACCAGTTGGGTTATCTACTCCTTATTTGACAACCAGTTGGGTTATCTACTCCTTATTTGACGACCAGTTGGGTTATCTACTCCTTACTTGACTAACAATAGGGTTATCTACTCCTTTGTAGACGACCAGTTGCGTTATTTACTCCTTAGTTGGCGACCAGTTACGTTATCTACTCTTTACTTGAGGAGAAGTTTGAATATATACTCCTTATTTGACAACCAGTTGGGTTATCTACTCCTTAGTTGACGACCATTTGCGTTATAAACACGGTTGGATTATCTGCTCCTTATGTGACGACCATTTTGATTATAGACTCATTATTTGACGAGCAGTTGGGTTATCTACTCCTTAGTAAACCACCAGTAGGGTTATCCACTCATTATTTGTGACCAGTTGGATTATCTACTCCTTGGTAGTCGACCAGTTGCGTTATCTACTCCTTATTTGCAACCGGTTGGATTATCTACTCCTTATGTGACGACCATTTTGATTATGCACTCTTTATTTGACGAGCAGTTGGGTTATCTACTCCTTAGTAAACCACCAGTAGAGTTATCCACTCATTATTTGTGACCAGTTGGATTAACTACTTCTTGGTAGTCGACCAGTTGTGGTATCTACTCTTTAGTTGTCGACCAGTTGGGTTATCTACTCCTTAGTAGACGACCAATTGGGTTACCTACTCCCTAGTTGACGACCAGTTGGGTTATCTACCTTTTAATTTACGAACTGTAGGATTATCTCTTCCTTAGTAAAGGACCAGTTGCGTTATCTACACCTTAGTTGACTACCGGTTTGGTTATCTACTCTTTAGTTGACATTATCTACTCCTTAGTAAAATACCAGTCAGTTTATCTACTCCTTAGTTGACAAGCACTTGTGTTATCTACTCCTTATTTGGCAACCAGTTGGGTTATCTACTCCATAGTAAATGACCAGTTGAATTATCTTCTACTTAATAAAATACCAGTTGGTTTAACAACTCCTTAGACGACCAGCGATCGATTCTTAGATGATGACCAGTTGGATTATTTAGTGCTTATTTGAAGACCAGTTGGTTTATTTAGTGCTTATTTGACGACCAGTTGGGTTGTCTACTCCTTAGTAGACGACCAGTTAGGTTATCTACTCCTTAGAGCAGTTGCTCTTTATTTGACGACTAGTTGGGCTATCTACTGCTTATTTGACAACCAGTTGCATTATCTACTCCTTATATTACGACCAGTTGAGTTATCTAGTACATAGTTGACGACCAATTGGGTTATCTACACCTTAGTTGACGACCTGTTGCGTTACTACTACTTAGTTGACGGCCAGTTGGTTCATCTACTAGTTAGTTGACGATCAGCGGTGTTATCTACTTCATAGATGACGCCCGGTTGGGCTATGTACTGCTTATTTGACGACAAGTTGGGTTATCTACTCCTTCTTTGATGACCAGTTGGGTTATCTATTCCTTAGTAAATGACCAGTTGGTTTATCTAGTCCTTAGTTCACGACCAGTGGGGTAATTTACTCCTTAATCGATGACCAATGGATATATCTAATTCTTAGCAGATGACC
The DNA here is from genome assembly GCA_963930755.1 of Eudasyphora cyanicolor. Lineage (NCBI taxonomy): Eukaryota > Metazoa > Arthropoda > Insecta > Diptera > Muscidae > Eudasyphora > Eudasyphora cyanicolor. Next base: position 28,646,913 of record OZ005735.1, read on the forward strand.
AGTTGGGTTAGCTTCTACTTAATAAAATACGAGTTTGATTATCTAATGAATACTCTCTTTAAATATTAATCCTAGGTGATTTCCATTAGTTTATTTTGTCGTGGACAATTCACAACTTCCTGATTATTTAACGATTTATATATACATATATATTCATTTCGCTTTATATATACATATATAGCGTTTTATTTATATGCATTTTCCTCTATACACGTACTATACTCGTATGTCATTATCTTATCATTTGTCTTTCTGCCTTTCACTTGCTGCTTTGTGAGCATTTATGATGAAATCCATTATTATTATTATTTTCTCCTTTTGTGGTGGAAGGGGGTGGGATGTTGAGGGAGATTACTCCAAGCGAGAAAATATCACTGAACAGCTTTAAATGGAAAAAGGGCGATATAATAAAAAACTAAAACAAAAGAAAATTACAAAACTGTGGCCTTAGATGTAAACTAAAACGTTTTGGTTGTTAATTTGTGAGTGATATTTAAAGACATACAATTTTATGGTGATTATAAAAAAACGAACGAACATTTTTGCAAATAACAAATAAAAGTTTATTGAAGCCATTTAAATTGGACCTAATTTGTGCTATACAATGTCGACTTAAGGTTGAGTAACTTATACAGAAATTTAAAAATATAATAGAGTTTTCATAGATTTTTCTGCAGAATACAATACTCAACTGGTTGTCTACTCTATAGAGTAGATGACCTAACTGGTCAGCTACTATAGAGTAAATAATCATCAACTACAGAGTAGATTGCCCAACAGGTCTTCTTACCGAACTGGTCGTCAACTACAGAGTAGATATTCCTAGTGGTCGTACAGTAAATGTCCCTACAGGTCGTCTACTATAGAGTAGATGATCGCACAAATCATCAACTGTATAGTAGATTACCTCTCGGATCATCTACTGTAGGGTAGGTGACCCTACAGTTCATCTACTATAGATAGCTCCATAGCTCGTGTACTACGGCGTAGATAACCCCAGAGGTCCTCTACAGTAGTGTAGATGTCCCAATTGATGGTCTACTACGAGTATATAGCAGATGACCCCACTGGTGGTCTACTCTCATGTTTTCGTTTTCTTAAATACCAATTTACTATACATATTACCTTGAGTTTGATACATATCCATTGTAATCATTTACAAATCTAATAATTCTTGAAAGCAACCACTTTATGTCTACTTAACAATTTATCCCATCTGTACCTAGACATTTTCCTCAAATCTCCTTTTAAAATAAAGCCTGATTAAAATAACAAGATTTTTCTCTTATTTTTGCATCTACCAACCGCTTACTTTCTTATAAAATTTATATGTCAACATTGCTAGCAAATCACCTTCAATTTTCGATTTGAAGGGTTTTCTAATACGAGTACAATTGTATCCGTGTGTGTATATTTGTATTTATTTATAATATGAAGTCCTTAAACTTGCTTTTTGTTAATAATCAATTTAAGTGCCGATGCACCTTTTCAGGCCGCCTATTACATAAAATAAAGTTATTTTAGTGACTTTACCTTTTTCTGTTTTTCAACGGTTGATTACATTTTGTTTAAACCATAACACATTTCAAAAGGACCTCGGCCACAATTGAATTCCCTTTTGGCATTTGATGACAGCGGTGGCAGAAGTATTTTGTAAATTATCCATAAAAACAACAGTGGCTTTTGTGCTCTGTAATTCTGCGAATTCTGTCCGTCCACTTGAAAGTGATACAGGAGTAAACACTCAATACTCGAGCATATAATTGAATTTGCTACCTTTTTTATGTGTTCCAATGTAAATATTGTTTGATTGAAATTGGCGCACATATAAATAAGTACACTAGGGTGCACGTTTCGTATTCTTAAAATGAAACAAGTAGACGACCTATGTGGTTATATACTCTATAGTAGACGACCTGTGGGGTCATCTACTCTATAGTAGACGGCCTGAGGGGTCATCTACTCTATAGTAGACGACCTGTGGGGTCATCTATTCTATAGCAGACGACCTGTGAGGTCATCTACTCTCTAGTGGACGACCTGTGGGATCATCTACTTTAAAGTAGACGACCTGTGGGGTCATCTACTCTATATTAGACGACCTGTAGGGTCGTCTACTTATAGTAGACGACCTGTGGGGTCATCTATTTTATAGCAGACGACCTGTGGGGTCATCTACTCTATAGTAGACGACCTGTGGGGTCATCTACTCTATAGTAGACGACCTGTGGGGTCATCTACTCTATAGTAGACGACCTGTGCGGTCATCTACTCTATAGTAGACGACCTGTGGGGTCATCTACTCTATAGTGGACGACCTGTGGGGTCCTTTACTCTAAAGTAAGCGACCTGTGGGGTCATCTACTCTAAAGTAGACGACCTGTGGATTCATCTACTCTATATTTGACGACCTGTGGTATACTAATACTACTACTCTACTCTATAGTAGACGACCAGTTTGGACATCTACTCTATAGTAGACGGCCAGTTTGGTCATCTGCTTTATAGTAAACGGCCAGTTAGGTCATCTGCTTTATAGTAGACGACCAGTTTGGTCAACTACTCTATAGTAGAAGACCAGTTTAGTCATCTACTCCACAGTCGGGGTCAAGGTGGGTCATCTATTCTATAGTCGGGGACAAGGTGGGTCATCTACTTTATGTTCGATGACCTATGGGGTTATCTACTCTATAGTAGACGACAATTATGGTCATCTACTCTATATTAACCTATAATTTGGGTCATCTAATCTATGTTCGACGACCACTTAAATCATCTACTCTATAGAAGACGACCAGTTGAGTAATCTACTCTATATTAGACGACCAGTTTGGTCACCTACTCTATAGTAGACGACTATTTTGGTTATCTACTCTATAGTAGAAGAACAGTTTGCTCATCTACTCTAGAGACTACCGGTTGGTTCATCTAATCTATAGTAGACTACCGGTTGGTTCATCTAATCTATAGTAGACTACCGGTTTGGCCATCTTTTTTAAGGTAGACGACCAGTTTTGTTATCTACTTTATACTAATCGACCAGTTTGATCACCTACTCTATAGTAGACGACTAGTTTGGTCACCTACTCTATAGTAGACGATTATTTTGGTCATCTACTCTATAGTAGAAGAACAGTTTGCTCGTCTACTCTATAGTAGACTACCGGTTGGTTCATCTAATCTATAGTAGACTACCGGTTTGGTCATCTTCTTTAAGGTAGACGACCAGTTTTGTTATTTACTCTGTACTAATCGACCAGTTTGGTCACCTACTCTATAGTAGACGACTAGGTTGGTCACCTGCACTGCAGTAGACTGCCAATTGGTTCATCAAATCTATATTAGACTACCGGTTTGGTCATCTTCTTTAAGGTAGACGATAATAGTCGACCAGTTTGGTCGTCTAATCCATTGCAGATGGCCAGTTTGGTCATATAATCTATGGTACACGACCAGTTTGGTCATCTACTCCATAGTAGACGACCAGTTTGGTAATTTACTCTATGGTAGACGACCAGTTTGGTCATATACTCGTTAGTAGACGTTCCGTTTGGTAAACTACTCTATAGTAGACGAACAGTTTGGTCAACTACTCTATAGTAGACGACCAGTTTAGTCATCTACTCTACAGTCGGGGTCAAGGTGGGTCATCTATTCTATGGTCGGGCAAAAGGTGGATCATCTACTTTATGTTCGATGACCTGTTGGGTTATCTACTCTATAGTAGCGACCATTTTGGTTATATACTCTATATTACACTATGTGTTGGGTCATCTACTCTATGTTCGACGACCTGTTAAATAATCTACTCTATAGTAGGATACCAGTCGAGTCATCTACTCTATAGTAGACGAACTGTTTGGTTATCTGCTCTTTAGTAGACGACCTGTTCTGTCATCTTCTCTATAGTAGACGACCAGTTTGGTCAACTACTCTATAGTAAACTACCGGTTTTTTCATCTTCTCTATAGTAGACTACCGATTTGATCATCTTCGTTAAGGTAGACGAGCAGTCTAGTTTCTACTCTATAATAGACGACCAGTTTGGTCATCTGCTCCATAGTAGATGACCAGTTTGGTCATTTACTCAAGTAGGCGACCAGTTTGGTCATCTACTCCATAGTAGATGACCAATTTGGTTATTTACTCAAGTAGACGAACAGTTTGGTCATCTACTCTAAAGTAGACGAACAGTTTGGTCATCTACTCTAAAGTAGACGACCAGTTTGCTCAGTAAATAACCAGTTTGGTCATCAACTCTAAAGTAGACGTCCAGTTTGGTCATTTACTCTAAAATAGACGACCAGTTTGGTCATCTTCTCTAAAATAGACGACCAGTTTGGTCATCTTCTCTAAAGTAGGCGACCAGTTTGGTCATTTACTCTAAAATAGACGACCAGTTTCGTCATCTTCTCTAAAGTAGACGACCAGTTTGGTAATCTTCTCTAAAGTGGACGACCAGTTTGGTCATTTACTCTAAAGTAGACGACCAGTTTGGTCATCTAATCTAAAGTAGACGACCAGTTTTGTCAGCTACTCTAAAGTAGACGACCTGTTTGGTTATCTGCTTTATAGCAGACGGCCTGTTTGGTTTTCTGCTCTATAGTAGACGACATGTTTGGTCACCTACTCTATAGTAGACGACCAGTTTGGTCACCTGCTCTATAGTAGACGATTAGTTTGAACACCTACTCTATAGTAGACTACCGGTTTGTTCATCTAATCTATAGTAGACTATAGGTTTGACCATCTTTGTTAAGGTAAACGACCAGTTTAGTTATCTACTCTATAATGGACGACCAGTTTGGTCATCTACTCCATAGTAGGCGACCAGTTTGGTCATTTACTCTATGGTAGATGACCAAACTAGTAGATGACCAGTTTGGTCATCTACTCCATAGTAGACGACCAGTTTGGTCATCTGCTCTAAAGTAGACGACCTGTTTAGTCGTCTACTCTAAAGTAGACGACCAGTTTGGTCATCTACTCTAATGTAGACGACCAGTTTGGCCATCTAATCTTAAGTAGAAGACCTCTTTGGTCATCTACTCTAAAGTAGACGACCAGTTTTGTTATCTACTCTAAAGTAGACGACCAGTTTTGTCATCTACTCTAAAGGTGACGACCAGTTTGGTCTTTTAATCTACAGCAGACAAACAGTAGGTTTCTATAAGAAATAAATTTCGGTACATCCTGATATCCACATACAAAGTAATCCTCTTAACAGCAGGATAAAACCAAACCATGGACATCAATGAGAGGTGACTGTTAAATATAGGGCAATCACTCACACACAGACACCCACATGGACACCTGAAACACACAGACGAAACAGAACAAATAAACAAAAATGACCAGTTTAAATTTTCACTGTATGTTTATAAGTAATTCATGAGGACATACGAGTACATACATAATATATATATATATATATATATATATATATATATATATATATATATATATATATATATATATATATGTATATATAACGTTGGCATATATTTTATGTATGTTTGTGTTAAACAAAGTTTGAAGTTGCTACTAACATATAATATGTACTTTATCCATTATTAGCTTTGGCTACATTTTGTAAATTGGGGATTACAATGTTTTGTTCGTTTTCTGTTGAGGACATTATCAACAAAATTGGGATTTTAAAATGAATTTGATGTGCATTCGAATGGGATTATTTGTACAATTACAATTCAACAATTGACAAATATTTGCTGACATATAACTTATGTATGTATATCGTTAATTTGTACATTACAAAATTTGGCAAATTTTTCCTAAGGGCGATTAAAAGTTCCCATGTAATAAATAAATCAAAATAATTTGAAAAGGGGATTAAGTGAATTATGCTTAATAATGTTGCCTTCCTCTTGAATTATTGCAATGATGGTATAGTTTGTAAATATTGATGTGTTGGACTTATTGTTTATAATTGCTATGATAAATTGATAGAAATCATACGCCGTCAAGTACATCAAGTAAAGTGTACTTATATTGGTATAAATTTGTGAATTGTTCTTAAAAAGAATTCGAGGATAATGATTATTCTATTAGTAATAATAGAATAAATCTTTGAATCATTGTTATTAGGACAAAAGTCATACAGTGTGGTCCAACCATAATGCACGACCTTAATAGTGAGTCAAATGTGGCGAGCTGTTGCGGGCATTTGGCCGAAATTTTGTTTCACACATAAATGTAAAAATATTAGGATAAGTCTCTGAATTTTTTTTATTTTATTTACAGTTAAATATGGACCACCCATTAGAAAAGAACTCTGGAAATTGATTTAGCTTTGCTTAATATTCATAATACAGGAATTTGGCTTTCGATATCAATTTTCAAAACATACTGAATAATGCTATAGATTTCTAAATGATTTCTTTAATAAAAGTATTTACAGCAAAAAGAAAATGCCTGGGGATCGTATGAGTTATACGCAAAATATTTAATATGAATTATACGCCACCCAGTCAACTTAAGTGAATCGCTTTATAAGATTGGCAATTGGTGGATTAGCCACGGAAAAAGGCACTACACTTCATAATTATTTTATTAGATTTCAAAACTATACATATTTCGAATACCAAGTAATTTTTATTCTGAAAACTAAGCATTATTAAAACAATTCAATGAATTGTTTTAAATACCAGCTTTTACAATATCAATGACGTAACGGGCTTTCCAACAGGGATGATATGATTTTGAAGTGACGTTTCGGCCATTTGTAATATTTCATGATCTGTCATTTGTTTTTCATTGTATTCAGTAGTGTTTACAATTTCATCGTGGAGAGATATACGCAAGAACAACGTTTGCAAATTATTCAGTTCTATTATCACAATAATCGTTCTCCAACTTTTCGTGAGCTAATCCAAAAAAAAAAAAAAAAGCACACTTTCCAGTCGACCTACGACCTTGAAACCCATGAGCAATATTTTAGCTCTCGTTATGAGCTATCTTTTTGTCATTGACCGAATCCCGATCCGACGTACCGTTAAGGAGCTAGAGCAAAATAAACTTTCCGTTCACATGTGAAAATGATGCTAAGTCCATTTTTTTAAATAAAAAAAAAACACTTTCCAGTCGACCTACGACCTTGACACCCATGAGCAATATTTTAGCTCTCATTCAGAGCTATCTTTTTGCCATTGACCGATTGTGGCTACGTGCCGCACAGCAAATGAAACGATGGAATTGTTGCGAGAAAAGTTTGGAGATTCCATTATTTTAAGAAATTGTGATATTGACAGGGCCTCGAAGAAGTTGTGATTTAACACCATTAGACTATTTCATGTGGGGTTATTGAGGTTATTTGAAGTCATTGGCCTTTCGAAATAAACCAGACTCTCTTCAAGCTTTACAAGACAATATTGAACGTGCCATTCATGACATACGACTTGATTTAGTGGAAAAAGTGCTCGAAAATTGGGTTCATCGAATTCGTTTCTGCAGAAGAAGTCGTGGATGCAATTTGAATGACGTTTTATTTAGATACTTAGTTGTATCGATTGTACTTCACAATAAATTATTAAAACACTTTGGAATTTCCTTAGCAATAAGTGTGTTTTTGTTTCAAAGAAATCATATCGCTCTTATTGGAAAACCCTGTAGTATTGCGATGCTTAGTTTATTGACACTGAATATTTCTTGAGAACAATTTCTAAGACGGATGCGATACCAATAAAATTGTAATTTTATTTAATTTAATAAGACTTGTAATATTCTATTACTGTCGATATAAATAAATTGGAAAATTTGCCAAAAGAGCCATTTTAATGAAATAAACTTAATAAATATTAAATTACTGATATTTTCTAGATAAAATGAAATTTGCAAAATGCTTCATGAAAACTGGGATAAATGTCGGTTACATCAAAATTTTATGGAATAAGAAGTTAATGGAATATCATTAATATAAATTGTTATCATATAACTCATACGCACCCCATATTACGAACATTATAGATTCCAAAGCTGTACTACAAAAGGGAGCTAATAACATCTATTACAACTAGCCATAGCGAGTATTCGAAATTCGAGTAAATTTTCTAGAAATATTGGTTGGTAATATTTTCTAAAACATTTAAGTTCTCACTCTAGCGTCAATTGAAACCTTGACCAAAGCACAATCACATGGGGCAGGGATAGTTCACAATGTCTCATTCCAACTTTTCTCCAATTTTAAATTATGTTCCTGCAAATCTAGGGATACTTTGTGATATTTGAGCAGATATTAATTTATTCCTTCCTTTATATAGAGTTTGAAACAATATACTAGGCCAAAAGACTGCTGATATTTTCGCACTTATTTCATTGATACACAAATTAAATATAGTTAATTTTGATAATTTGAAAACACAAAGAAAGTGTATAGGGTGCGTATGCGTTTTTAGCTGAAATATTTAATATTAATTACACTCAACCTACTACCATCTGGTGCATATTAGAAGTAATTGTTTTTTGAAATTAAAAATTAACTATAAAACGTATCTACTCACAAAACTCTATTGATATCAGTCATACGCCATTAAGTACAATTGAAATTGTATTTGTTGAAATTCCATTTTTTAAATTTTTCTTAAGAAATATTCAAGGATGATGACCATTTCTCACATAACTCTAACCTCTAAGCCATTGGTATATATTGCTACGTGTAATGGAACACAATTCTTGGAATTGATTGAACATTATTTGCCCTCATGAAGCAATGTGTTTGTCCTTGGCATCTAATCTTTAAAATATACTACATATTAAATCATATCAAATAACTCATACGCCATCTAATCGCCGTATGAGTTATTTGATATGATTTAATATGTAGTAGAAATGTAGTAGAAATTTGATAAATTAAAATCCATTATGAGCGCCCCAGTAGGCGAGTTGGTAGCGTACTCGCCTATGAGTTTGGGGGTTGTGGGTTCGATTCCCACCAGAGGCTCTGGTCTGTCGCTGCAAAATATAGCCATATGGTCTTTGTAACCCGGCCTTTCCCTGGACCTTAAAATTAGAATATAAATTTACTTTGTATTGTAATTCATATAAATAAATAATAAAATCCATTATTGTTTAAACATTGCAAATTCTCAAAGGGTTTACTGCACTGGCAACAAACCCCCGATTCATGTATTTAGGTTAAGATTTGACCAAGTTAGAAAGTTCAGTCGGGTAAGCAGACTAATGAATCCCCTCACCTTGAGTCTCAAAAAAATCATAGTAAATTAATTTATTTTTTGTTTTATTTAAATTATTATCAATTTAAATTCCATTTAAAAGCTTTAAAGCTTGTACTGGTATTAAAGTTAAAAGCTGTTTACATTTGGTACAAAATGGGTCATTTGTGTGGAAGGTACCAAAAGGGGCGTCCCAATAACGCTCACTTTTCTCTGGACTCTAGGTACTATAAAAGCATTACACTGTACAAAATGTCAAGTATTTATATGCACTGGTATTAAAGTTAAAAGCTGTTTACATTTGGTACAAAATGGTCCATTTGTGTGGGAGATACCAAAATGGGAGTCCCAATAAGAGTCACTTTTCGCTGAACTCTAAGTACTATAAAAGCATTACACTGTACGAAATTTCAAGTATTTGAATGCACTGGTATTAAAGTTAAAAGCTGGTAACTTTTGCTACAAAATGGTCCATTTGTGTGGGAGGTACCAAAAGAAGGGTGGCAAATAATGCCCATTTTTCACTGTATTTTAGGTACTATTAAACCATTACACTGTACAAAATTGCAAGTCTTTGTATGCACTGGTAATAATGTTATATGCTTTTAACTTTTGGTTCAAAGTTGTCCGTTTGTGTGGGATGTACCAATAGCGGCTTGGCAACTTCGCCCATTTTTCTCGAGGTAATAGTGACAACTAAACTAATACTATATGTAGAATTTCAGAGGAAACAAATAACTAGTATAGAAGTTATTAAATAATCAATATTTCACTAAATGTTAACCCTTTGTGGGGGAGGTACCAGAAGGAGTGGACCAACATGGCCCATCTTCGAACTTAGACGGAGTTAGACAAAAATATTACTACATACCAAATTTGAAGTCAATCGGTTACACCTTTCGATAGTTATCGTGCGCACCAGCCAGCAGACAGACAGACAGACGGACGGACATTGCTCATTCGACTTAAAATAACCCAAAACGGATATCCGCCGAACATACTTAGGGTCTTAGGTCACTCCTTCGATGTGTTACACTTTTGGCTCGTAGCAAATGATATATACCCTCCTCTCTAAGGTGAGGGGATATTGAATAGGCTTCATACTCCACCCAAATCTCCTTTATTACTCTGTGCAACTGTGAAAAAAAATACACGCACTTGACAGTATAGGTTCGATTCTACCTATACTCGGTTTGGCGAAATTGGTGACCAATTTTTTTATGGGCCTCCAAAGTTTCTAAAAATTAGTAGGCCCCTCGAAAAAGGTGTCATCAGCTTTTGTCCAACAACTAATTCAGACTTCGTGATACCGCTTAGCTATGTTTGGCAATAATGTAGCTAAGAATATGCTGAATAAAGCTTCTTAAAATTTTTTGCGAAAAAAAAATTTCCGGTACTTTTTTTTGAAAAAGTAATTTTTCATTAACAATGCTTAGCAAAATTGTAGCCAATGTAAATCTGAACAACTTTTGTGAACCTATCAATACAATCTGAAAGTGTCTAGGCACCCTAAATAGCTCAAAAAACCACATTGTACCCCAGAAATGTAAGTATTTCACAGTTACTCGTATGTAACAAAAATATATATTTTTTTTGGTATAGGGTATATTCAGCAACTTTGTATATAGAAAATATTAAGGCCAATATTTTTGTGGAACATTTTAACCCTCTAGCTCCCCCACAGAACTGTAATTTTTGGCCCCATTTTAACAAATCGTAAAAAACACCCCTTAAAATGGGGAGGGCGGGGATGAAATGTTCTACAAAAATGTTCGCCATAAAATTTTACTATATGCGTCAGAACACACCAAAGCTAAAAACGTAACACAAACACCAAAAAAGATAAAATTTTGAACTAGAAAACTTTTTTATTTGTAGTTCTACATTAATATCAATAATACGCCATTAAGTACAACTGCAATTTTATTGGTTGAAATTCTTTCTTTGCAATTTTTCTCAAGAACAATTCAAGGATGACGACCGTTGCTCACCTCCAAACCATTGGTATATATTGATACTTGCCATGGAACACAATTCTTTGAATTGATTGAACATTATTTGCTCTCAGAATTGCTTTTAGAAAACAGTACACATATCCTTAGTATCTTACTTCAACTCAGATAGAAGAATGCTGCTTATTTCTCATTGAATTACTTTATAAAATGTTGTTAATTTCGAATTTAGAAACCAAAAAAAAAAAAAAATCACAAATGTGTGGGAGTCACATGCAAATATTTTATATAAATCATACGTCACCTAGTCCTCGTTGCAATTTGTTAGGCTACTTTTGACAATTAATTGACATTTAATGCCAATTTTATTTATTTATTTATTTATTCAGTCTATGGATTACAATCCTTACATACTAGCAATTAAAAATAAATTAAATCTAAGGTTTCACAAAATATTTTTAAAGAGTATGAAAAATCTAAATTACATTGTTTGTTAATATTGTTAAACTCTTTTAAAGACCTTAAAACAGGTTCAAAAGAAGAGTATTTACTCCTATGAAAAGGGATATAAAAATAGGCATTATAGCAATATCTACTGAAGAGTTTTGTAGAATTTTGCAATACAATTCGATGCGTTTCCCTGCGTTTCTTAGATTTAACATATACATTTCACAAAAGGGAATATAATTATTTTAAACAATTTATGTCAATCATACGCTACTGCGTACCGTTTATTAGCGACATGATATTGAATCTTTTGATGCTGTAGAAATAATATCAATTATACGTCCTGAGGGACATTTAATCCATTTGAAGCTTGATCCGTTTATTTATTGTTTTACCAGACATTAAAAAACCTTGAACTTCATATCAGAAATCCACATGTGTTTTTGTGTCTCAATATCCGCACCATTGACCACAGTTCATTGAATTGTTTTCAAGTGGTTAATTAAATGAAAATCATACATTTGTCACTGATCCCAAATGTCAAATAATCCCAAATGTTTTATCCTCGATTTTTGTATTGATTGTAATTAATGGCAATTAATTTTGGCAATTTATAGCGATGTAATGAAAAGATATAAAGTGTGGGGGAGCGTATGAGTTATATGAATACATTTAATATGAATCATACGCCACCCAATACCATTTAGTAATTTAAATTGTATTCTCTATACTCGTAACACAGAACATACTGCATTTTTCAGCTCTATGGTTTGGGACTCAATTCTGAGAATTGGACGTGAAGGTAGCCCCAAAAATAAGAACTTCTGCATCATTCGTTTAGTCAAGTTGCCTCAATTAATAATTTAATGGCCATACGAATTTGTTGCTCGAGGTGGATTGTGAGCACTTTTTCTATATTTTTTTTTCTCGGTATACCGTACGGAATATCTCTTTTGTGTCTGAAGCATAGTTGTAGATATTGAAAAGGAAAAAAAATGCGGATGAAACCCATCCCGAAAAAAGTGCAGCCAGTGTCTTTAAAATCGCCAAAATGCCCACGAAGTCATACAAGTTCTGTCAGTTTTCATTCAAAAATCAATTTTTCACAATTTTTGGGCCTCAAGAACAGTAAATTACATAAAATTGATTATACGCACCCGAACACACGATTTTTTTGCCTCTTGAATACTCATACGATCCCGTAGATACACGTATTTTTTTGCTCTTAAATACTAATACAATCCTGTAGGCCATAGACTTTGTTCCAGAGCCATGACATTAGCACATTTTCTAGCTTGTTTAGATGATCCATCATTTTTGCGGGGCCTATTCTTTGATTTATTTTCACAATGTACTCTCTGGCATCAAAAGAGAAAAAAACGTATATGGGCGAGTTTGAGTTACATAAATTCAATTGATATAACTTATACGCTACCTGATACCATTTATGAGTTATAGGAATAAATTTAATATGAATCATACGCCATCTGGTACCATTTAATAATTATGCCGTATGAGTTATATAAATGCTGTTGATATCAATTATACGCCATCTAATACCATTTATGAGTTATAGCAATACATTTAATATGAATCATACGCCTTCTGATACCATTTAAAATTATCGATTATAATTGTTTAAAATGAAAATTCCTTACAAACACCTAAATGAAAATTCCACACCCTTTCTTTCTATTTAAACTCCTGCCATTTTCATTCTCCCCTAATTTCAAAAAAATTCACATACAGTGCTTATTAAATACTCACATTTTAGTTTAAATAGCAATTCTATCGATGGCAAACACAAGCCGGTTGTCCATTAGGGTATCTACGAAAACTTCACTTCGAATGCCTTTATCTGCATACATCTAGTGCTTCAACGTCCTGGTGTCGGCATGTCCGTCCATCCATCATTCTATGCTTTGCCTGTCTTAAGTGAGCTGAAGTTTATACCTCAATCCAATCGAACGGCTATAACTAAAAATGTTGTATGTAGTTGCAGTTTTAAGTGGCACTACATGTTTTCAAAAGTTTTGCATTCGATGGTCGAAACGAGCACTTGATAAGCTAAGGAACACTTTGATACCCAGCAAAGAAAGTGGTCATTGGATGTAGATATAGTTAATGATGTTAACATGTTTTTTATTAAATGGTTATTTAAACATTTTAAGCTACAAACGTCTCTGTATTTGTGAATTTGGGGGTTTAAAGAATATTAATAGCAATCATACGTATAAACGTATGATTGATTTAAATTATCTAGTACTCATACGATCCCTTGCATATTTGAGCTAATGAATCTTTAAATAACTAATGTTCTGCATATAGTTTATATAGACATATTAACAGATGATAGTGGTGTTGATTTAAATTATCTAGTACTCATACGATCCCTTGCATATTTGAGCTAATCAATCTTTAAAGAACTAATGTTCTGCATATAGTTTATACAGACCTATTAACAGATGATAGTGGTGTTTTAAGGCATTTAATATTAATCATACACATATATGTATATTGTTATTGTGTATTTGGGTTTTAAAGGCAATTAATATCAATCATACGCATAGACGTATGATCGGTTTAAATTAACTAGTACTCATACACTCCCCTGACACTCGGAAGGTAATGGATTTTTAGAGAAATATGAAGTTGTGTCGTTTATATTAGTCATATTGATACATACATGTCTCAATAGCACAAAAGCACAATTAAAATCAATCATACGCATCCATGTTTTAACTATTTAATGCTCATACGCTCCCTTGTCAATTTGGAATTTATGTTTTTCAAGAGTTAATATCAATCATAGACGCATGCATGTTTTAAATTATTTTTTGGACTTTGTGATTGATTGTGAACGAACAACGAATGCAATTTCTGTCGAGTAAATATTTAATAACGAGGCTATAATAAATATCAATCATACACCAAGACATACATATGAGTGTTATACAGTACCTAGTACTAATACGCTCCCTACCCGAAAAAATAGTTAATATTGTTTAACAATTATCCCAAACGGGTTTTCTATTAATTTTTGGTGTATTTTTTCATCTTTTTCATCAAATTTTGGTTAAAAGCATTAAGTCTTTTAAATTATTTAAAAATGGTTCAAAAAATAAATATCAATCATACGCTACGATGTATGAGTGTCATAAAGTACTGAATACTCATACGATCCCTCCTCAAAATGTAGTTAATGATTTTTTAACAATTCGTCAAATATTTTTTTCTATTATCTTTCGTGAATTTATATTTTTTTTAACAAATTCAGAAAATCTTCTGACATAGGAACTTTTTTTTTGCATAAAATGCGTCAGTTAATATATTCTGGCGAAGAAGACCCTAATGAAGGTGTCCTGAAGAAATCTTTTGTCACAGAAGAGCTTAAGACGGGTTTTCTTTTGACATATAAGAGCTCAATTAATGTATTCTGTCGAAGAAGACCCTAATGAAGATTTTTTTCCATAGAAGATCCTAAGGTGTCCTAGGGTATTCTATAAGAGAAAACCATGATGAAGGTTTTTTTTTAGTCATAGACTACTTCAATAATGGACTACACTAAAGTAGAGATTTTAAATAATTTTAATATCCATTTTTGCACAATTTGAGTGCCTAAAAGACCTGCGGAGTGTAGAACAAAAATCAATGAATGAAATAAAACAAATAAAGCAGCAGACCCTTTGGAAGGTTTTCCCTCACTAAAAACCTTCTATCGGAGAAGAAAAGACCCTAATAAAGATGTTCTGACAAAGTAGGCTTGTATGAGGCCATAGAATAACTTTAGGTATGCTTTCTTTCATAGAAAATCTTAATGAAGGCCCTAATGCTGGTATTCTTATGTAGAATACTTCAGGAATTCTTCTATCGTAGAGAAAGGTTTTTTTTTACATAAAACACCTCAATTAATGTATTCTGCCAAATAAGACCCGAATGAAAGTTTTTTTTGCGATAGAAGATCCCAAGGAGTCCTGAACAAATCTTCTTTCATAGAATAGCTTTGGAGGGAACGAATTGTCAATAAATATACGTATGATTCTTTTAAATTATTTAAAACTCGTTTCCTGTCATTTTGGTTTTACTGATTGTTTCAAGAATTAATATCAATCATACGCTCCAATGTATGAGAGTCACTAAGTAATTAGTACTTATACGCTCCCTCTCCAAAATATAGTTAATGATTTTTTAACAGTTCGCCACATACTTTTTTCTATTATCTTTCTAAGTTAATAATTGTTTTAAACAAATTTTCTTTATATCACAATTTTTATTTTTGCATAGAATACCTCAATAAATTTTATTCAGTCAAATAAGACCCTAATGATGGTTTTCTGCCATGGAAGATCCTAAGGATGTCTTCTATCAGAAAAGATCTTAATGAAGGATTTCTGTCATAGACGACTTCAATAAATGACTTCTGTCGTAGAAGACTCTAAAGTAGAAATTTTAATTACAATTTCAGTATCTAAAAGAACCGCAAAGTGTACTGCAAAAATCAGTGAAGGAAATAAAATAAATCAAACGCTCCGGAGCATTATTGTTTTATAACCAATAACATAATATAATACTCATACGCTCCTGTAAAGTTTCATGTTTTTATCCCCTCACCTTAGAGAGGAGGGTATATATAATTTGCTACGAGCCAAAAGAGTAACACATCGAAGGAGTGACCTAAGACCCTAAGTATGTTCAGCGCATATCCGTTTTGGGTCATTTTAAGTCGAATGAGCAATGTCCGTCCGTCCGTCTGTCTACTGGCTGGTCCGCACGATATCTCTCCCAAATGGAGTAACCGATTGACTTCAAATTTGGTATGTGGTAATATTTTCTTCTATCTCCGGCTAAGTTCAAAGATGGGACACTACTTCTAGTACCTCCCCCACAAAGGGTTAACATTTGGTGAAATATTGATTAGTTTATAACTTCTATATCACACATAGTATTACTTTATTAGTCACTATTACTTCGAGAAAAATGGGCGAAGTTGCCACGCCCCCTTTGGTACCTCCCACACAAATGGTAAATTTTGAACCAAAAGTTAAAAGCTTATAACTTTATTACCAGTGCACCCAAAGACTTGCAATAAATACTTGAAATTTTGTACAGTGTAATGCTTTTATAGTACCTAGAGGCCAGAGAAAAATGGGCGTTATTGGCACGCCCCTTTCGGTACCTCCCACACAAATGGACATTTTTGTACCAAAAGTTAATAGCCTTTACTTTAATACCAGTGCATACAAATACTTGCAATTTCGTACAGTGTAATGCTTTTCTAGTACCAAGAGGCCAGAGAAAAATGGGCGTTATTGCCAAGCCCCTTTTGGTACCACCCACATAAATGGACCATTTTACACCAAAAGTTAACAGCTTCTAACTTTAATACCAGTGCATATAAATACTTGAAATTGTGTACAGTGTAATGCTTTTATAGTACCAAGAGTTCAGAGAAATGTGACCGTTATTGGGACGCGCCTTTTGGTACCTCCCACACAAATGGACCATTTTGTACCAAAAGTAAAAGCTTATCACTTTAATACTAGTGCATATAAATACTTGAAATTGTGTACAGTGTATATAATGCTTTTATAGTACCGAGAGTTCAGAGAAAAGTGACCGTTATTGGGACGACCCTTTTGGATCCTCCTGGATCATTTTGTACCAGTTTTAAGCAGTTTTTAACTTTAAAACCTGTACATACTTTAAAGATATCAAAGACAATTTAAATTGATAATAATTTAATCAAAACAAAAAAATAAATAACTTTTTTTGGGACTCAAAGTGAGGGGATTCATAAGTCGGTTTACTCGACTGAACATTTTACTTGTTTAGCTTTTCAAATTGTATATCACTGCTTCTGGGCTATTATTTGTTCCTAACAATATAACAAAAATTAAATTAAATTAGTTTGATAGTTACAACTTAATAGATTATTTATAAATATATTTATGTATATCTTGCAAAGTAGACCTTTTTATTGATATACATTTTTGCGCAATTTGAGAGATACTCATGCGCAGCCGTGATTTAACGCATTTTCTAACCTTTTTAAACGCTTATAGCTTCTGTTTCTGGGCTATTCTTCGATCCTAATGATATAGTGAAATATTTCTGCATATCTTGTGAAGTAGAGCTTTCAATTGATATATAAGTTTGCATATTTGAGAGCCTGAAAGACCGGTAAAGTGTACCACAAGAGTCATTAAAATGAATCATACGCTCCGGAGTATATGTTTTTTTTATAGTCTCGAATACTCATACGCTTCTGTGGGCCATCGAATATTTGTAGAGCAATAAATATCACATATTTTGATTCGTTTTATTTTGTCATAGCAGATATGCATAAATGTATTAAGCCGTAGAATACTTTAAAATATATCTCTTTTTTTGCACATTTTAAGTACCTCAAAGAACCGGGAATTTTATTGCAAAATTAGTAAATGAAATAATCATACGCTTCCGATTATAATTGTTTTATAGTCTATAATACTCCTAAGGTTTAAAACGGTATGTCAAATACATACAATAACTTGAGCGCTTGGCTCCTTGTATCGTGATTTAATGAATGCTACTCCAATTTTCAGCAAGGTTCAGCTGTGATTATTCGGTTAAAGCCTTAGCTCAAAGAGACATAGCTTTTTGGAAACAAACGAATGTATACCTCATATCGGTTATTTCTTAAATTATTGTTGTTGTCTGTATTATTCTTTGATTTTAAAGATATAATAAAATATTTCTGCACATCTTGTGAAGGAGATCTTTCAATTGATATACATTTTTACACAATTTTAGTTTCCTAAAAACCCGGAAAGTGTTCCACAAAAATCATTAAATGAAATAAAATAAATTATACGCTGCGATGTACAAGTGTGAGTAATACTAATACGCCACTGAGCCACAGATTTTTTAAGATTAATAAATTTCACATATTTTGTTTCATTCAAAACAGTCTTATCACTTTTCTTTTTATTGCTGGGCTATTCTTCAATGCTAATGAACACATCAAGATATTGTAGATGTTGTTGAAAGCACTTTACTCCGGAAGACTTATGGTCGGCAAGATAACATCAAAATCAATAATGAATATGTATTACTATATGGAAAACATAATGTTTAAATAAGGGTTTATATAAGCATAGCGTGTAGTAGTAGCAGCAGCATTAGTGTTATGCACATATATGAGTTTTTAATCAAATTATATTAAATTGATTTTTAAATCTATTAGATTGTCCTAACTGTAAGTGGAAGTAGTTGAGTGTGATGGAATAAGTTTGTTGGAGAAACAATTTAAAGTACATAATATTAAAAGATAATATATTACATATCAATAAATTTATTAGCTTAGTTTCTAGGAGGACATTTAAGGCTTTAGAAACATTTAACAATACAGTACTACAATGCGTATGATTTATATTAATATAAAAACAAACATTTTTATTTTTTTTTATTTTTTAATTTCACAAAAATGTGATGATGCCGTGTTCTACAAACTCCACGACCGCTCACCAAAAGGGACTCGACTTCGTTGTATAAGTCTTATACGCCGCAGAGTTAGAACTATATATAATAAATGTATTATCATTTTAAACTTTAAAGACAACGAAAATTGCAGTACTACAAAGCGTATGATTAATATTATTAACTTATACGCAACAGTTTTAAAACCATATAAAATAAAAGTATTATCAATACATTTATTAGCTTAATTTCAAGGAAAAGGTTTTATAAATACTTAACATTACACTGCTACGGAGCGTATGATTTATATCAATAGATAAAAACAAGCTAGTTAATAATACGTATACGACCAAGTGTTAAAACTGTTTTGTACACTGAATTTTTTTACAATTTTTTATTGGTTTTTCATAAAATATTTATTTATTGTTTCGTAAGACTTCAGCATAGTTTTCCTAATTGCTAATCATAATATATCGGGAGAATATTCTTGTCTGCGGCTAAGGGAGATTATTTTGTACCTTTTTTGTCCATTCATAAAATCGATTAGGCAATTAATTAAAGGTTGATTAAAGTACCTGCGTATATATTTGGAGTATGAGTTACAGAAAATGGTTATTATCGGTCATACGCCACGCATTTCATGTGAATGGATGTATGAGCGTTTGGAATTCTTTTTCAAGTTCTAGTTGGGCTTTTGTCAATCATCCGGACTGCAGAAACTTTAATATAGAGGCCCGTGTGTGATTAATAGTAATCACACGCCACCATGTCACCTTGGTGGAAAAACCAACACTTTCAGAGTTCTTTAATAACAATTATACGCCACCACTTCCATATTTAAGGGTATTTTAGATTTGTGAATCATACAGACCTCATATAAATCGATCAAAACGAATATATGGGAATTCCCACGACAAATCGACGGTTTAAAAAAAAAATCCATTTTGATTTTTCCTTTTTTTTTTTTTTTTAGTACATCTGATGAAACGCTTTGAGGAATTTTTCGAGATTTTCCGATAACTTGTTTAGAATTTATTGATATTTAAGAATTAGTTAAGACATCACTCTCTGTATCGGGCGTTTGGTCATAACTTCGTAAGATATGGTCCGATTTGAATTTTTTTTTTGAAATGTTGGTATTTTTTGGTACTTTTCGGAATTTTTTTTAAAGAAATATTACAATTTGTTTTGTCCTTTTTTGGTGTTTGTGTTAAATTTTGAGGTGCTGTGTGTTCTGACCCATATAGTAAAGTTTTATGGCCAAAAGTTGTGTAGAACATTTCATCCCCGCCCTCCCCCTTTTAAAGGGGTGTTTTTTACGATTTGTTAAAATAGGGCCAAAAACTACAGTTATGTGGGGGAGCTAGTGGGTTAAAATATTCCACAAAATAAAGTTGCTGAACATAGCCTATGTCCAAAAAATATTTTTGTTACATAATAGTGAAATACTAACATTTTTGGGGTTCATTGTGGTTTTTTGAGCTATTTAGGTTACCCAGACACGTTCAGATTGTATTGTATGTTTACAAAAGTTGTTCAGATTTATGTCGGCTACAATTTTTCCAACATTGTTAGTGAAAAATTTAGAGTCCCTGAAAGTTATGCTGGAAAAAGTAAAAAAAAATATTTTTTTTCCTTCACTTTTTCAAAAAAGTAACAGACACATTTTTTTCGCAAAAAATTGTAAGAACTTTTTTCAGCTACATTATTGCCAAATAAAGTTAAGCGGTATCACCAAGTCGGAATTAGTTGTTGGACAAAAGCTGATGACACCTTTTTCGAGGGGCCCACTGATTTTTAGAAACTTTGGAGGCCAATTAAAAAAAATTGGTCATCAATTTCGCCAAACCGAGTATAGGGTTATACTACTCTTTGATGGTAGAAACGAACCTCAAGTCCGTGTATTTTGTTCACTGTGGCACAGTGTAATTATTATAATTCTACACATCTTGAAAAGAAAAGTTTTCATCCATATGAGTTTTGCTATCATTTGAGTACATTGAAGCCTGGAAACTGTACCACAAAATTGGCGCTGCAGAGCAATTATGAGGAGGATAGATTAAGTCAACAAGTAGATGTTATGAATTTTTAAAATACATAAAGTTAGTGAGAGATAATATTCTGCACATCTTGAATAATAGGGCTTTCTATAGGTAAGAGCTTTGTTGCCATTGAGGTGCATTAAAACCCGAGAAAATGTACCACAAAAATTCGGTAGTGCTAATATTTTATAATGATGATTACTAATATACATAAAAATTATGTATATTATAAAAACTGTGTGAACATTTTGAAGAAATAGTTGGAGCTTTTTAAATAAGTCATTTGTTCTACATACAATATGAACAAGAAACTTAAATCCTGATTTCTTGGCCAGAAATTTAATGCAACAATATTTTCTCTTTACTGTTTGAAGATGACTATTTATCATATTTTCCAACAACGACAAATTTAATGCTGTAATTTCACTGACCATAATATCTATTATTTATTAACGTCGCAGACAATCATATTTCATTTTTCATTTTCAAATTTAATACCTTGAAGATTTACCAAATAAATTTTACTTTCCAACCTTTTGTCAGATCAGTTGTAGATAAAATGAAAAATTATATAGTCTCATAAAAACAAAATGGCAAGACAGACCAAGCATATCATTTTGAAAGGAAATTGGGGAATGATTCTTTGCTTTACTATTAAAATTCATTGGACATCAGCAATGCAAAACAAGTAAATGCGTTAAGTTCGGCCATGCCGAATCTTATATATCCTCCACCATGGATAGCATGTGACCTCACAAAATAACTCAAACCTAAAGAAAATAACACCGAAAACACAAAAAATATAGTAGATGAGAACAGTAGGAATCACAACAAGTTAGATGCTATATATGGGAGCTATATCTAAATATGGACCGATATGACCCATTTGCAATCCCAAACAACCTGCAACTATAAGAAGTATTTGTACCAAATTTGATCACCCTAGCTCTATTATTGCGGACTGTAGCGTAGCGATTACCACAGACGGACGGATGGACGGACGGACGGACGGACGGACAGACGGACATGGCTAAATCGTCTTAGAATTTTACGACGATTAAGAATATATATACTTTATGGGGTCTCCGATCAATATTTAGAGGTGTTACAAACGGAGTGACAAAATGAATATACCCCCCATCCTATGGTGGAGGGTATAAAAAAGGTTAGCCGTTTGTGGTCATTTAATGAAATGCTATAATATATAAACTTTTTTGCCCGAGAAACCATAAAAATTGAATGGGAAGGGTAAGGAAGAATCGTGGGAGACCAAAAAATAAATGAGTTGAGGAGATTTAAGTAGAATAGTCGTAAAATAATATATAAACAATTAAGATAGGGTTAATGGCGTATGATTGATAATAAATATTTTTAGTGACTCATACGCCTTCATTAACTTAGAAATCTCATATATTGTTGTTTTATTCGCTGGGAGTGATGGCGTATGATTGATGTTATAAACATTTCATTGGGAAAATCAAATTAGTAAGAAAACAATTGGTGGCATATGATTGGTAATAAATAGTTTCAGCCATTCATATGCCTTCATAAATCAAAAATTGCATATATTGCTGTCTTTTTAAGGGGATTAATGGCGTATAATTGATATTAAATTCAGTATTTGCGAAAATGGAATTTTAGAGAAAACTATATGGAGTCAGTTTCGAATTTAAAACGTTCAAACGGAGAATTGCTGGACTATGATTAATAGTGATGATTTAACGTTACTCATACACCTGTAAACATATCTAATTTAATACTTAATTAAATTCCCAACCGAGGTATATTGTTTCAGCCATTATTCTGCTTGGAATCAAGCAGACGTCTTCACCATGTGCATATTGACTAATACGCCTCCATAAACAAAATATCTCGTAAATAGTCGTTTTATATGGTTGGACTGATGGCGTATGAATGATATTGAAAACATTCTTGGGGAAAATGAAAGAGAATTAGAAAAAATATCGAGTCTTTGCTAATTTATAGCACTCAAACATAGAATTGATGGCTTATGATTAATAGTGAGCATTTTACGTTACTCATACGTCCAATATACTCTGTCAAAATGAAATTTGCCCGGCATTATTCAGTTTGAAAACAAGCCAGAGTATTTCAACAAGTACGAGTATATATTCCATTTGATCGATTGATATTAGGGAACTACGAATATTCACAAATTGCTAATATACTTAAATTTTAGAGTTCTGTTAAATTTCTATTAACCAAAGATGCTTATGATTGATTTTAAATACTTTGTCTCAACTATATATTAATAATACGCTTCGCTGTCTATTCAGGGTCCACCTTAAAACATGTGGATACTCATACGCCATGTGGTGTAAGGTAGACTTTATTTTAAATCTACAATAAGTATACGCTCTGCTGTCTAATGGTATACACTTTCCAAAGGTTAGGTTACTTTATATTTGTACATATAAAGATTTCCACATATAAGATAATGTAAAGTAAGAGAAGAGAAGAGGATGTTATATCAGAAATCAACAATTTCAAAATAAAAGAACACTTTGTGACACATCTTGGGAGAAAGGGATTTCCATTCATGAGAATTTCAGTACCACTTGCGTGCAATGGAGTTGCGAAAAGTGTACCACAAAAAATAATATCAATAAATATAAGTTTTATTGTAATTTCAGTGCAAATAATATCTGAAAAGTCTACGAAAAATATTGGATAATATATAAACTTTATTGCGGAGAAGAGACAGTCGCCGCCTGTAGCCTGTAGCGAACGGACGTGTTATCGCAGAGCGGATAGTTTTTAACCTATTACGCAATACCTATTCACCTACCTACTACGCAACCAGGTGGTTTGTTGTTTTAAAAGCGTAGGTTGAATTGGATGCATCGGTCTCTGGACAGAAATTTCTGAGCTCAGTCTGGAAGGCCTATATCGACGTACCTATTACGGCCTAATACTGACTATGGGGGTGTCTCCCCCCACCAATTTCTGATTAAACCAAAAAAGACGAAGGAGATTACGGCGCAGGGGAGGGAAAACCCTGTGCCGGCGACAAGCGTTGATTCACTCACGAGGCATGTGTCGTCGTTATCGAACAATCGTGAACAAGTAACTTCTACGAGCTTTGGTGCCTTGGATCCCGTAGTCGAAAATGAAACAAGAGCATATCCAGCCGCAGGCAATACTTTTGATAACCCGTGGGGTATAAAAAAATCATATATAAGGAGCGCACAACAGGCCGAACCACTGGCTTAAGTGTATGTACATGGACATACACTTAAGAAGATTTAAAGAGAATCCGAACAAAGTCATTTTCGGGATTTTGAAAAAAAAATGAGATTCTGCTCTTGTCATATGATTGATATTTACAAATTAACATCAATCATACGCCACTCCTCGAAACAAAATCAACTTTGATATTTAAATTTCAAAGGGAGAAAATCCGTCGCGGCTTTTTTTTGTCATAGATGACCTTTTGTGAATTTTGTTCGTAATGATTTTTTTGCCACATTTTAATTAGCCTTTGTTTGAGGAAATTTGGTACAATTATTTAATGTGAAAAATTTGCTGCATAAGAAATGAAAAATGTGAGCAGTGGTAGTATTTATGGTAATTTTCTGTGGTTTTCTGGAATAACAAACAACAAACATATCTAAAAAAATCTAAATGTTCAGGAAAGCAAAAATGTACTTTTTTAAACAATATATTTGATACTAAATGTTAAAATAACACACAAAAAATTGGACATAACTAGGAGTATACGAGTAATATGGCTCAAATGCCAAATCGATTAACTCCATAAAAAAATATGAGAAAAATAGAGAAGAATTTGTTATGAATAGAACAAAATTTGGCATCTTTCAGATGCTTTTGCTTTAACAATTCCAAATAGAATTGAAGTTAATCGATTTGGCATTTGAGCCATTCATAAATGGATCGATAGATAACACAGTACAACACATGATTTTGGTACTCAATTCCGAGAATTGGACGTAAAAGTAGCCCCAAAAATTAGAACTGCTGCATCATTCGTTTAGTCAAGTTGGCTCAATTAATAATTTAATGGCCATACGAAATTGTTTGCTGAAGGTGGATTTTTTAGCACTTTTTCTATATTTTGTTCTCGATTTACCGTACGGAATATCTCTTTTGTGTCTGGCGCAAACTTGTAGATATTGAATAGGAGAAAAAATGCGGGAAAAAACCTACCCGAGAAAAAGTGCTGCCAGTGCCTTAAAAATCGCAAAAATATTCTGTTCTGTTTTATAGTGTTCTATTTTGACACATCTTGGAAGTCAGGGATTCGTATTTATAAAATTTCTAGTGCCACTTGCGTACACTAAAGTTCCGAAAATTGTACCACAAAAATGCATCTAGCGGAATTATAATGTGATTAGTTAAGTATAGAGAAGGATTTGAAACCTTTTATAATATATCAAGTAAGTAACAAATATAATTCTGCACATCCTGGACGAAAGAACTATCAACAACTATGCACTATATTGTCCTTTGAGTACAAAAAATATCCGAAAAGTGTACCACAAAAATGATGTGATTGGGAAATTAATGATGTGATTGGTAAAATCTAAAAGCAGATATAACTTTTATTCTACAAATATTAAATACTAATTGTGATTCTGCACCTTTTTAGGAGAAAAGCTTTGGACTTATATAAGTTTTTCTAAGATTTGAGTGCACCAAAGCCCCAAAAAGTGTTACACAAAAATAGCGCTACCAAGCAATTATGAGGACAATTGATGATATCAACAAGTGCATTTTATAAATTTTTATAATGTCTAAAGTTTTTTGCAAATATGATTCTGCACCTTATAGAATGTACGATTTTCAATAGGTAGGAGGTTTGTTGTCATATAGGTATATTGAAAACTCAAAAAGAGTACCGCAAAAATTCATTTAGTGGAGTTATAATGTAATTACTAAAATGTAGAAGTGGATATTACAACTTTTTATAATACATCAACTTAATGAAAAACATCACTCTGCACATCTTGGACGAAAGGTCTATCATTTAGTATGAGCTTTATTATCGATAGAGTTCAAAAAATATCCTAAAAGTGTACCAAAAAAATGCATATAGCGCATTAATGGTGTGATTTGTAAAATCTGGAAGTAGATATGACTTTTATACCACAAATGTTAAATAATAATTGTGATTCTGCACTTCTTTAGGAGAATATCTTTCAAATCATATAAGTATTGCTAAGATTTGATTACTCTAAATACCCGAAAAGTGTACCACAACAATTTGCGCAACCGAGCAATTAAGAGGAAGGTTGATTAAATCAATAAGTGGAAGTGGAAGAAAGTATGGATTTAAATAGGTAGGATTTTTTTATCATATAAGTACATTACAACTCAGAAAGTGTACCACAAAAATTCATCGGTCGGAATTAGAATGTAATAAGTGAATGTAGACTTGGATATTACAACTTTATATAATAAACTAAGTGAGAATATCATTACGCATATCTTGGAGGAAAGGACTATCACTTAATATAAGCTTTTTTGTCATTTGAGTGCAATAAAAATCCGAAAAGTGTACCACAATATATTGAATAGCGCAATAATGTTGTGATTGGTAAAATCGGGAAGAACAAATATAACATTTTTCTACAAATGTTAAATAACAGATATGATTCTGCACTTCTTTAGGAGAATATCTTTCTAATCATATAAGTTCTGCTAAGATTTGAGTACTCTAACTACCCGAAAAGTGTACCACAAAAATTTGCGCAACCGAGCAATTAAGAGGAAGGTTGATGAAATCAATAAGTGAAAGTGGAAGATTCTGCACCTTCTTGAAAGTATGGATTTAAATAGGTAGGAGTTTTTTTTTTAATATAATTACATTAAAACTCAGAAAGTGTACCACAAAAATTCATCGGTCAGAATTAGAATGTAATTAGTGAAATGTAGACTGGGATATTACAACTTTATATAATATATACATTAAGGGACGCAGATCATTCTGCACATCTTGGAAGAAAGGACTATCAATTAATATAAAATTTTTTGTCATTTGAGTGCAATAAAAATCCGAAAAGTGTACCACAAAATATCGTATAGCGCAATAATGTTGTGATTTGTAAAATCTGAAAGAAAAAATATAACTTTTTTCTACAAATATTAAATAACTGATATGATTCTGCACTTCTTTAGGAGAATATCTTTCTTTTCATATAAGTTTTGCTAAGATTTGAGTACTCTAAATACCCGAAAAGTGTACCACAAAAATTTGCGCAACCGAGCAATTAAGAGGAAAGTTGATGAAATCAATAAGTGGAAGATTCTGCACCTTCTTGAAAGTATGGATCTAAATAGGTAGGAGGTTTTTTTACATTAAAACTCATAAAGTGTACCACAAAAATGCATTGGTCGGAATTATAATGTAATTAGTGCAATTTAGACTGGGATATTACGACTTTATATAATATATAAATTAAGGGACGCAGATCATTCTGCACATCTTGAAAGAAAGGACTATCAATTAATATAAACTTTTTTGTCATTTGAGTGCAATAAAAATCCGAAAAGTGTACCACAAAATATCGTATAGCGCAATAATGTTGTGATTGGTAAAATCTGAAAGAAAAAATATAACTTTTTTCTACAAATATTAAATAACAGATATGATTCTGCACTTCTTTGGGAGAATATCTTTCTTTTCATATAAGTTTTGCTAAGATTTTAGTACTCTATATACCCGAAAAGTGTACCACAAAAATTTGCGCGACCGAGCAATTAAGAGGAAAGTTGATGAAATCAATAAGTGGAAGATTCTGCACCTTCTTGAAAGTGTGGATTTAAATAGGTAGGAGGTTTTTTTTTATCATATAAGTACATTAAAACTCAGAAAGTGTAACACAAAAATTCATCGGTTGGAATTACAATGTAATTAGTGAAATGTAGACTGGGATATTACAACTTTTTATAATATATATATTAAGAGACGCAGATCATTCTGCACATCTTGGAAGAAAGGACTATCAATTAATATAAGCTTTTTTGTCATTTGGGTGCAATAAAAATCCGAAAAGTGTACCACAACATATCGTATATATACCTTTTTCTACAAATATTAAATAACAGATGTGATTCTGCACTTCTTTAGGAGAATATCTTTCTTTTCATATAAGTTTTGCTTAGATTTGAGTACTCTAAATACCCGGAAAGTGTACCACAAAAATTTGCGCAACCGAGCAATTAAGAGGAAAGTTGATGAAATCAATGATGGAAGATTCTGCACCTTAAAGGAGGGATTTAAATAGGTAGGAGGTTTTTATTGTGATTGGTAAAATCGGGAAGAAAAAATATACCCTTTTTCTACAAATATTAAATAACAGATATGATTCTGCACTTCTTTAGGAGAATATCTATGTCCTTTCCGAATTATAGATAATCTCTTCTGCTCCAATAATTCCACAGATATCACGGCTTTAAGTTTACATTATAGTATTTTGGCATGTTATTTTACAAATTAAAGGTAAAGAACTATAATTACAACTTTGGTGTCCTTGGTGACCCCCACTAAATTTTCCGGCAACAATTTTCGTAGAATATTTTAATTCTTAAATGTCCTTTTCCAAAGGACTTATTCTAATTTTTTCGAAAAAGGGTCAAATTGACCCATTCTGAGGGGAGCTAGAGGGTTAAGATCTGCCACAAAAATGATCCTCATAAAATTCCATTGTGTAACTTTGACAATGAAAAATCTCTCAGACATTAACTTACATATTTTTTTCAGTTAGTATATCGACCAAAAAATGAAAACTTTGACCCAATGTAAAAAAAAACTCAGACCATCTGGAGCATAACTTTATTCTACAAAAATGATCTACCCAACATGCCCTTTCAGAATTATAGGGTCGCTATTCTGTTCCAATCAAAAAGTCTTAAATTGTTGGCCAGTGATATTATTTAAACATTTGTTCTACAATATTGTTACGTTAGGCTAGTGATGCCCAACGTAAATCTTATTTTTGCTTTAGTAAGAAATTTAATACAAAAATATTTTTTTATGTGATATCTTCTTTTCCAACCACGAAATTTAATTCTGTAATTTTTCACACCATAACATCTATTTTTTTATTAATGTCGCAGACAATCATATTTGATTTGTCTTTTTCAAATTTAATACTTTGGAGATTTGCAAAAAGCAATTTTACTTTCCAACATTTTGTCAGATCAGATGTAGATAGAATTAAAAATTATATTGTCTCACAAAAACAAAATGCAAGACACACCAAGCATATAATTTTGAAAGGACATTGGGGAATTGTGCTTCGCTTTCATATTAAAATTCATTGGACGTCAGCACTGCAATAGAAATGTAAACCGTTTGTGAGAATTTGGAGGAAATATATAAAAATATACTCGTATGTTGAATAAGAACAAGGAAGAATAAAGGAAGACCAAACAATGAGTGATTTAATTTGTAGCTATGGTTGGCTGATTTAGGTATAATAGTCGTGATGTAATATTTAAATAAATTCGGTGGACCTGTTGGCGTATGATCGATAATAAATATTTTTACTTCCGCAAAACTTTCAGATTTCTGTGAAAATATAGATTTCAATTACTTATTAGTTTTCCGCGTATTTAATTTGTCTTGAATTGCAGTACCATGAAGCGTATGATGATTATTGAAACAACAACACTTATACGCCACAGACGAATTCTTTCAGCAATTAAAAACACTTATACGCCAGAGTGGAATTCGCCTTTATTTTATATCTATAGCTACACATAAGAAGGTTTTCAAAGGAACTCTTGTTTGCTTCATATCCATTGCCTCAATTAAGGAGGAGATTTTCATAGGAACTGTAACTTTTAATTAAATGTTAAGTGGCATTAAATTTGATTCTCTTAATCGCAGTGATTACTTACAATTTGTGGTTTCTTAGTGGTGTTTTGTTGTTACTTGAATATTAATTAGTTCAATTATTTAGGGAATTAAAATTGATAGAGCTCATAGGCTAAATATTTCTTAAAATTACTAATATATATTAAATGCAATTTATTTCATCAGATAATAGATTTTCTGCAAGAAGAGTTCCCAAATTTCATTGAAAATCTTTGCATAAATTTACTCTTCAAATTTGGGTACTACATCGAGTCGTATGATTTATTTACTTTTGAAATAAAGCAATTAAAAATACTTATACTCCTCTGTCATTCATTGGTGCACTCAGTCGTATGATTTATTCCAAATCTAAGTAAGTCAATAAGAACACTCATACGCCACGAAGTACAGAACTACATAAGACAGAAAGGGATAAGATACCCTTGTAATTTAATTTCTTTTTTTTTGGTAAATAAATCATATATAAATCAAAACCAAGAAATTAATAATTTTAATTAAAACATTAAATGAAATTAAATGTAATCCTTCGCCATAACACTAGATATTTATGATTACTTTTCTTAGTCTTGTTCTGTTCTATGTATTGTTCTGTTCTTTGTAGTGTATGAAAAAGGCATACCTATTTACACATATTCAAATTTAAATAAGAAATCTCTGAGGAGTGCTTTGCGGAATCCTTTACTAAGAAGCTAAGATATTTCCCCCCGAACTTTTAATTAGAATTTGAAATTTAGGCAGAGTTGAATGGAGTTCCTCAAAAGCTATACTCATTGCTGTAGTACACCGAGTCGTGAGATTTATTAAGATGTTAAATAAAGCAATTAATAACACACATACGCCATAATGTAATAACACCACTACTCCATTTCATCCTCTAATTAAACTTCTGCATGTCATTGGTACATCAGGACCTATGCTTAATTTAAAATCCAACTAAAACAATAAATAGCACTCATACGCCAGCAACAATAGAATAATATTATTACTGGCATTGTCTTATCCGTTTAATGTATTTTCTTTATTTTTTCTAAATAAACCAAGAAATTGGTAAATTTTAATTAAAACTTACAAGGCTTGAAATTAAATCCTTTGCCATAATAATATGCATGTATGTATGATTACTTTGCTCTCGATTTTTATGCTATTCTGTATCTGCGTGTTTTATAGTATAAAAATTCTGCAGAATTATTTACACAAATACCAATTTACATCAGAACTCTCTGAAGTGTGCTTTGTCAAAACCCCAACACATTATACATATATGGATTTTTTCTCTTTTTTTATTCAAAAAAATATTTACTCAAACATTCATTTGCATTTATAACGAGAGGAATTCAGTATACAAATATCTTCAAGAGAATTGTTATATGTGTGAAAAGGGAAAGCGAAGGATGGTTGACTTTAAATTGGGACGAGTTGGCGTTATAATAGAAATGGGAAACGGGATATTGAGAGATGGAGAACTGACAAGAAAAGGTCAGCAGAATTATTTAGTGAAGACATCAGAATTTATAAATTACTAGCTGGACCCGGTCCACTTCGTTGCCCCAGATTTAGATTTCCGATCCCGTCCATTTTGGAAAACAAACGATTTGTCACATTTGCAAAATTGCCGCCCACTTTTTGCAAAATTTTTTTTCCAAAACCATCTCAGACAAAATAGCTTTCAAACAAAAGAAAAAAATTTTAAATCGGTCCAGTGGTTTAAGCGTCTATAAAACACATACATACATACATACAAACATTTTTCCATTTTTATATATATAGATTAACATTCATATGCCATGGTGTCATAACAGCCGTCGAAATCTAGAGAAAAAACAATTCAATTTTAAAGAATTTATTCTCTAAAGTAAATTATAAATGAAACATTTAATAACACTCAAGTGTCGAGATAAAATCAAAATCTCCAAATTAAAAAAAATATAATTTATTCTCCAAAGTAGTACACCTCGTCGTATGATTTATTTAAATTTAAATGAAGTAGTTAATATGAATTATACGCCAAGATGTCAGAGAATTATTGAGAAAATTAACTCTTTTTGAAAATGAAAAATTTTATGAAACTTTTGGAAAAAAATTATTATTTATATAAATTAAAATACAAAGTAAATTCACAGTCTGATTTAACGGTCCAGGGAAGCCGGGTTACAAAGACCATGTGGCTAGATTTTGCAGCGACAGATTAGAGCCTCTGGTGGGAATCGAACCCACGACCCCCAAACTCATAGGCGAGCCCGCTACCAACTCAACTACTGGGGTGCTCAAGAAAAAAAATGTTTATATTTAACTTCATCCGACTCTCAATAATGGACTTTATATAAATTGTTGTGGAAACAAATTAAGAAACTTTCCTGCTTAAAATATTTTTTATTATGAATTTTTACAAAAATACTAATTTAAAAAAATTTAATTTATTCTCTGAAGTACTACGTACAACTAGTCGTATGATTTATTTAAATTTTAATGGAGTAATTAAGAAGATGTCTGGGAATTATTACAAAATGCAAATTAAAAATATTGAACTTATTCTCTAAAGTAGTACGTACACCTACTTGTATGATTTATTTAAATTTTAATGGAGTAATTAAGAAGATGTCTGGGAATTATTGAGAAAATTAACTGTTTTTGAAAATGAAACATTTTATAGAAATTTTTTGAAAAAAAAGATTTATATTAAACTTCATCCGGCTCTCGATAATGGACTTTATATCAATTGTTGTGGAAAAAAAATTAAGCAACATTCCTGCTAAAAATATTTTTTATTATGTATTTTTACAAAATGCAAATTAAAAATATTGAATTTATTCTCTAAAGTAGTACGTACACCTAGTTGTATGATTTATTTAAATTTTAATGATGTAATTAATATGACTTATACACCAAGATGTCTGGGAATTATTGAGAAAATGAACTGTTTTTGAAAATGAAACATTTTATAGAACATTTTTGAAAAATAAAATGTTTGTATTTAACTTCATCCGACTCTCACCAA
Source organism: Eudasyphora cyanicolor (assembly GCA_963930755.1). Lineage (NCBI taxonomy): Eukaryota > Metazoa > Arthropoda > Insecta > Diptera > Muscidae > Eudasyphora > Eudasyphora cyanicolor. The sequence continues at coordinate 28,679,858 of OZ005735.1, forward strand.
TGGACTTTATATCAATTGTTGTGGAAACAAAATTAAGAAACTTTCCTGCTTAAAAATTTTTTTTATTATGTATTTTTACAAAATACAAATATTTTTTATTATGTATTTTTACAAAATACAAATTAATAAAATTGAATTTATTCTCTAAAGTAGTACGTACACCTAGTCGTATGATTTATTTAAATTTTAATGATGTAATTAATATGACTTATACGCCAAGATGTCTGGGAATTATTAAGAAAATGAACTGTTTTTGAAAATGAAACATTTTATAGAACTTTTTTGAAAAATAAAATGTTTGTATTTAAGATGTCTGGGAATTATTGAGAAAATGCGAAAATTAAACATTTTATTTTTCAAAAAAGTTCTATAAAATTTTTCTTTTTCAAAATATTTTTATTTTGTAAAAATAAATAATAAAAAATATTTTTAGCAGGAATGTTGCTTAATTTTGTTTCCACAACAATTGACATAAAGCCCATTAGTGAGAGCCGGATGAAGTTAAATACAAACATTTTATTTTTCAAAAAAGTTCTATAAAATTTTTCATTTTCAAAAACAGTTCATTTTCTCAATAATTCCGAGACTATTAATTACATCATTAAAATTTAAATAAATCATACACCTAGTCGTACGTACTACTTTTAAGAAAAAATTCAATTTTTTTTAATTTGTATTTTGTAAAAATACATAATAAAAAATATTTTTATTTTGTAAAAATACATAATAAAATTAATTTTTAGCAGGAATGTTGTAGTTGAATGTTTATATTAAACTTCATCCAGCTCTCAATAATGGACTTTATATCAATTGTTGTGGAAAAAAATTAAGCAGCATTCCTGCTAAAAATATTTTTTATTATGTATTTTTACAAAATGCTAATTAAAAATATTGAATTTATTCTCTAAAGTAGTACGTACACCAAGTCGTATGCTTTATTTATACTTTAATGATGTAATTAATATGACTTATACGCCAAGATGTCTGGGAATTATTGAAAAAATGAACTGTTTTTGAAAATGAAACATTTTATAGAAATTTTTTGAAAAAATAATGTTTATATTAAACTTCATCCGGCTCTCAATAATGGACTTTATATCAATTGTTGTGGAAACAAAATTAAGCAACATTCCTGCTAAAAATATTTTTTATTATGTATTTTTACAAAATACAAATATTTTTTATTATGTATTTTTACAAAATACAAATTAAAAGAAATTGAATTTATTCTCTAAAGTAGTACGAACACCTAGTCGTATGATTTATTTAAATTTTAATGATGTAATTAATATGACGTATGCGCCAAGATGAATGTGAAGTATTGAGAAAATTAATTGTTTTTGAAAATAAAACATTTTACAGAAATTTTTTGAAAAAAAAAATTTATATTAAACTTCATCCGGCCCTCAATAATGGACTTTATATCAATTGTTGTAGAAAGAAAATTAAGGAACATTCTTGTTAAAAATATTTTTTATTATGTATTTTTACAAAATACAAATTTAAAAAATTTAATTTATTCTCTAAAGTAGTACGTACACCTAGTCGTATGATTTATTTAAATTTTAAATATGTAATTAATATGACGTATGCGCCAAGATGTCTGGGAATTATTGAGAAAATGAACTGTTTTTGAAAATTTATAGAAATTTTTGAAAAAAAAAAATTATTAAACTTCATCCGACTCTCAATAATGGACTTTACATTCCTACTAAAAATATTTTTTAGTATGTATTTTTACAAAATAAAAATATTTTTTATTATGTATTTTTACAAAATACAAATTAAAAAAATTGAATTTATTCTCTAAAGTAGTACGTACACCTAGTCGTATGATTTATTTAAATTTTAAATATGTAATTAATATGACGTATGCGCCAAGATGTCTGGGAATTATTGAGAAAATGAACTGTTGTTGAAAATGAAAAATTGTATAGAAATTTTTTGAAGAAAAAAATGTTTATATTTGACTTCATCCGACTCTCACTAATGGACTTTTTATCAATTGTTGTGGTAACAAAATTAAGCAACATTCCTGCTAAAAATATTTTTTATTTATTATGTATTTTTATAATAGAAAACTTAAATTAATGTTTGCATAGTTAGCACAAATTTTTCCAAATAATTAATCATAGAGTTTCAAACATTGTCGGTGACTTAATATTTATACCCTAACTTTAGTGATACGAGGGTACTTATCATTTTTATTTTTTTTCAAGTCTCCACCGTATGCCTTTTGAAAATTCGTTTCCTTTTAATGATTCCAGATTGTTCATAATTTTCTTTATTCATTCCAATTTTATGCAAATTCTCCTCTGGATATTGTTTCTTTCCTTAGAATGTAATTTTTTAAATTGATTTAAATTATCCCATATTCCTGGAACTCACTCTCTATTAGTATATGTAACGAAAGAATGGAAGTCTGTGTTGTTGGATGGGCTATATGAACACATCTGTTTGTTGTGTTTCTCTACTTAAGTTAAGGATATAAAACAAACGCAAATCATCTCTCAGGCATTGTCAGAGAGAGAGAGTGGGTTGTGTTAGCCGGAAAATATGCGAGGGGACACCATCACATATGCACACAGTATTTCAGCACGTACGGAAAAATTGACAGAATTAATTTTTTATATTTATATTACTCACTTAAATAGTACGAACTCGAGTATGATTAATACGCAATTGAAACCAAGAAATTAATAGTTTATATATACTTAAATAGTTATTTTTAAACTCTATACTTGTCGTATGATTGATATTAATAATTAAAATCAATCATACGTCACCCTGCAGAGTTTGCATAAGCTTCAAAGTCTTTGTAAACTCTATACTTGTCGTATAATTGATATTAATTTGTAAATCAAATATTTTTTAAATTAATTTAAATATTCACAAATCGAAAAAGTCCGTCTAAGAGTATGATTAATATGCAGTTGAAAGAATTAAATTAATAATATATATTTCAAGAGTTATTTTAGCATTTGTAAACTCTGTTCTTGTCGTATGATTGATATATAAAAATCAATCATACGCCACCCCAGTTAAGTGTATTTCAATATTTCAGTCTCAAAGCAAAACTCATCAGATTTACTGACATTTCACCAAGAGGTAGCTTTGAGCTCTTTTGCCATAGATGTTTATTAGTTCAAAGATGTTTAAATAATTAAAAGGCTCACAAAAAAAGCGCATAATTAATATACATCTGAAACAAACAAATAATGGTATATAAACAATGGGTTATTTTTGACATTTGCAAACTCTGTTCTGGTCGTATGATTGATATTTACAATTAAAATCAATCATACGCCATCCCGCCAAGCGCATTTTACCATTAAATGTTTTTTACCATATTAAATGTTTTTTTTTTTTTTAAATTCCAGCTTTCTTGGAAAGTACATTCAGTATTTGGACCATAATTTTAGTATAAGGTATAAGCCCGATTGAGCCGTGTTATGCCTCATATTAAAGGGAATTATGAGGGCTACATATGCAGCAAATATTGCTTTCACGTAAAATCTTTGGTTTAGCAACAGTCGTCAAAAATATGAAAAAAAAAATTATTTTTTTTTTAAAAACACTTTTTCCTGGTACAAAAAACAACAATAAAAAATAGAAAAAAAGTCGAAAAAATATTTTATTACATTTTTAAAAAGCCAGCATGCTAAAGAGGAAAACGCTGTCTGTTTGAATGAAAAACTATGGATAGATGTAAAAGTTATGAGCCATTTCGTAAATGTTAGGGAAATTCCAAAAAGTCTTGTTTCATATTTTTCCGTTTTTAAATGATGTTTTTGCGTATATTGAATTCGCTATATGTGAGAGAGTCATATAAGAAATATTGCACTTGCATTTGATTTTATGAGGATTGATGTCAGACATTATAAAACTATAGGGAGGACGAGGTTTTATGGTTGTTCGTAACTATCCATAAAACATGATATGCAATGTGAGAGCTATATTGGATGAGATCCGCTCAGATAGAGGGTCATTCAACAATATTTGTGGTTTTTATTTATGAGGTTTCCACTCAGTTACGTCTTTTAGGGGCATGGACATCCCAGTCGCATATACAGGTAGTAAAATTATATGTACGCAATACAAAGTAGTACGCGGCAGTCTTGTAAGTATTGGGTGTCTACTTTCGAAGCAAACTATATGTCAGCTATAGGTACTGCAACTTATGAACCTTAAACCCGGAATTTATGAATGAAATTTCTTATTATTAAATTAGTGTAATTCAGAGCCTTAAAGAGATAAGTCGGGTTTCTGAAAAATATTACAAAGTTATATTTCGAAGTATGAGTAAAAGGCAAAGAAGTTTTCAATGTGTAAAGGATCCCGACAATTTCTGCTACATCAGCGGAAAATATGTAATTAAAAAAATCGACGTTCGTTTAGTAAAATAATAGAAGAAATATATGTGTAATATTTTGGTAAACGAGTTAAAAATATGACCGAACCGTGGACACCTAGTATTTTGTGTAATTCGTGCCATGTAAATCTTACTCGATGGAGTAGTGGAAGCATGCGGTAAGTACTTTACAATTAATGTATTACAATGTTTTGTGTGGAATAAAACGTTTTAATTTTAGACTTCACGTGCAATTTGGAATGCCTATGATTTGGAGACAACCATTCATTCACGATACGGACTGTTATTTTTGTCTAAGTTAATAGATTGGAGTGGGAAGGAGCATTCGCTGGAATTACGCTGAAGTAAAATCTGTCACTTTGCCAGTTACACATTCGGAAACAATACCAATTCCCAAGTGTCCTAGTATAGCTAACAGCCTAATAACGGAAACATCATCAAGTTCAACTGAGTACTCAACTCTGAGCGATTCAAGTTTGAGTCAGTTTCAACTCATTGATCTAGTGAGCGATTTGCAACTGACCATAGATAAGGCAGAACTACTTGCATCTGGGATGAAACAGTACAATATTTTGGCCCCCGATGTTAACATATCATATTATAGAGTCCGTGATATACCTAACAAACAATCTTATACAACTGTGGATAACAGATGCTTTTGCAAGGACCTTCCCGGATTGTTGGAGGAACTTAATCCAACATACAATCGAAAGGAATGGCGATTACTGGTTGACAGCAGTAAAGAAAGATTGAAAGCAGTACTTTTACCCAACGGAAATTAGAAAACGTCGATTCCCATTGCTCATGCTGTCAACACTAGGGAATCATACGAAACAATGGCTAAATTGATAAAATACATAAAATATGAACATGACTTGAAAATTTGTTGCGATTTAAAAGTAGTTGGGATGTTATGTTGAATGCAAGGCGGATATACAAAAAAATTGCTGTTTTTTTGCCTCTGGGTCAGCGAAGATCCTTACAGAAGGAAGAAATGACCAACAAGAAAAGACATTACATTGGGTGAAAACAACATAAAATACACACCTCTCGTCCAAAAAGAAAACATTATTTTGCCACCACTGGGGCAAAATAATAAGAGCCCCAGCTAACAAAACTTTTAAAGCTGGGGCTCTTTAAAAATTTTGTAAAAGCCTTAAGGAAAGATGGCAATACACTCTCGTATTTAAAAAGTTTATTTGAAAGTCTTTCTTTTCAAAAACCCGAAGAAGGCGTTTTTGATGGGCCTGAAATAAGGAAACTGATGAAAGATGTAAATTTCGAATCCTATTTGACGTCGGATGAAATTGCAGCATGTAGGTCGTATAAGCTTGTAGTTTCAAATTTCCTTGGATCCAATAAAAGCCCGCAATATGAAACAATGATTAATGATTTGTTACAAAAATTATGAAAAAACTAGCTGACCCCAGCAGACGTTGTCCTGCCCGTCCTATTTGGGATGTATAATTGTGTTATTCATTGATATTTCATTGAAAAATGCATAATCCTGAGTTTCAGGAAAAAATCATCAAATAATGTATATTGACCATATGTCATACATACAAACTATTATCAAGACAAACTACACATACATTTTAAATTTCAGTCAAATCGGTCAGGAAATGGGAATTTTGCTAATAACTTGACCACTCCGCAATTTATCGCGGTGAAAATAATTTTAAAACACAAATGACCCCAAACTGAATATATTGTTAAATTTTTAGCCCATTCGCTTTTATCGTTTCGGAGATCATGCGTTACTAACAAACGTACAAAGGATTTTATATATAAAGATTGGTAAGAAATATATTTTTCTATATTTATGTATGCTTTATGTATTCCAACAGGTGTAACTATGTCCCTCAAAATGCATTTCATGCATTCTCATTTAAACTTTTTCCCCGAGAATCTTGGTGACGTAAGTGATGAATATGGCGAAAGGTTTCACCAAGAATTGAAGTCCATCGAGCGGCGTTACCAAGGGCACTGGGATGAAAGAATGATGGGAGATTATATTTGGTTCCTCATTAGAGAAACCTATACCGAAATCATCAAACAAAGAACTCACAATTACTTCTAATGAAACGTGTACATTTTAATAAACTCAAATGTACATAACATAAATAAAAGTAATAAATAAAATCGCTATTTAAACAGAAATTAAAAAAAAAAGATTTTTTGAAATTCTCTTACCTCTACCAAAAGGACTATAATTTCTACATTTATCCATAGATTTTTTTTCAAATAGGCATTATTTTCTTCGCTAGGATGCAAACTTTTAAAAAATAAAATAAAATGTGTTTTTTCGATTTTTGTATATTTTTTATGTTTTTTTTTTGTCCCAGGATTTTTTTTTTTTTAAAGTCTTTTTTTTCCAATTTGTTTAATGACTGTTACTAAACCACTGTTTCTAAGTGAAAGAGATATTTCCAACATTGGTAGCCCACATTAATAGCTTCAATTTAACGTAAGTCGACCAATTCAATTTTTAACATAAGTTGACCTGATCGGGCATATACTCCAAAAATTATAGTGCAAATACTAAGGGTACCTTCGACGATAATATCATTTTTAAAAAAATTTTTGGTTTTGATTTTTTATAACAGTATGCCACAATCTATACAAAAACCAGTAAGGAAAGGTTAAAGTCGGGCGGGGCCGACTATATAATACCCTACACCACTCTTGTAATATTGAATAACTCTGATATATAAATTTTTTAATTCATGTATAAATTGTTTACATAAATTTACTTTTGGGACATTTTATACTTAAATAATACCCTGTACCACAGTGTAGTGTAGGGTATAAAAACGATTGGATCTAAAGAGCCAAATCGGATGAAACATATATATGGGAGCTATAGCAAAATCTTAACCGATTTTCTTCAAATTTGGTAGTGTTGGTTCATGGATCAAGAAACTCTAACGTTCTAAATTTCAAAACGATTGGATGTAAAATACAGCTTCTATAGGACTAAAGAGCAAAATCGGACGAAACATATATATGGGAGCTATAGCTAAATCTTAACCGATTTTCTTCAAATTCGGCAATGTTGGTTCATGGATCAAGAAACTCTACCATTCTAAATTTCAAAACGATTGGATGTAAAATACAGCTTCTATAGGACTAAAGGGCCAAATCGGACTAAGCATATATATGGGAGCTATAGCTAAATCTTAACCGATTTCAACCAAATTCAATAGCGATCTTAACAGCTGCAAAATACTCTAAACTGCAAAATTTCAGAACGATCGGAGTGAAATTGCGACCTGTAGTCGACGAACAACTTTACATGGACAGACGGACGGACGGACAGACATGGTTAAATCGACTCAGCTAGTGATTCTGAGTCGATCGGTATACTTTAAGGTGGGTCTACACCTGTATTTTCAGGTGTTACAAACATCTGCCGTGAAACAAACTTATAATACCCTGTACCACGGTGTGGTGTAGGGTATAAAAATAATTTTTGCGTAGTGTAATTAAAGAGTTATATTTAGCCTTATTAAACTCTATGCTTGTCGTATGAATTATATTAAATAATATAATTAAAATCAATCATACGCCACCCCGCCAAGTGCATTTCAATATGTCAGCATCAAAGCACTTTTAGACTCTGTTCTTGTCGCATGATTGATATTAATATTTAAATCAAAGAGAAGGCTTATTAAATAAGCATAGTAATATTACATATATATTTAAAGAGTTATTTTTAGCAGTTGCACACTCTGTTCTTGTCCTGCGATTGATATTTATAATTAAAATCAATCATACGGCACCCCGTCAAGGGTATTTCAATATTTAAGCATCAAAGCTCAAAACTCATCAGCCTTATTGACATTTTAACAGAGGCGACCTTGAGTTATTTGCTATAGGAGCATGATTCTGTACTTTGTGTATTTTCCAATTAGCAGTTATTGATGATACATTTATCGAACTATTTGTTGAAGTGGTTAAATTGAAACTTTAAGGAACAACACCTATGCCCTGTGCGTCAGTCAATCAGTTAAAAATGTGCGTATCCTATTTCATAGAAAATTCAAGATTTTGAATCCTAGAAATGTATTCTTAAAACTCTAAACAAAATGCACAAAAAAAGTTCTACAAAAGTCAATATTGTGCAATTTCATTGCAGTGCAGCGAAATGTAAAGAATTTTGTTAAACAATTAAACCACCCATACGTGGGATGGGTGGATTGCATACTAAAAGCTTATTGTGGTAAATAATATTTATTGAGACAATTAATAACACTCATACGCCAGGGCACATAGTTTTTGTATGAATACGTAATTTTATTAAACAATGGTTCTAAATGATTAATTAAATACATTTTTTTGGTACTATGGAGCGTATGTTAAATATTGTGTTTAATAAAACAATTAATAACACTCATACTCCTAAGGGGAAATTGAATAAATACTCACCATTGAATTTATTGAAATTATTTTGTAGAGTAATACACCTGGACGAATGCTTTATGTAAATTGTCAATGATGCCGTTAATAATGCTCATACGCCAAGATGTAATAAAAGTCGACGAATTATCAAGAGTAGGACAATTAAATGCTATAGAATTTATTTTCTTAAATTTGTTCATATATATTTTAACTTTTCGTTAAGAGTCTTTTCTCCTTAAATTTTTTTTTTATAAATTTTTTAAATAGAAAGTTTAAATCAGTGTTTACATACATATTTTATTTTCTTTCAGTAGGGTCGCTTTTTGCAACAAAAAATTGAGTTTATAGACTTATCAGAAGTTATAGGCTGTTAACCTTTTGTGGAAAATGGATCCTTTGTGTGGGAGGAGGGGCCACTTAGCCCATTTTTCTCAAGCTGATGGCGACTGATGTACATTTACTATTGAAGTTACAGAAGTTTCGGTTATTTAGTTTGTTATTATACATAGAATTAATATTTCACACTGTGGGATAGAACTAGAAAGAGTGGACCGTTATGACCCATCTTCGAACTAAGCGAAACTTACGAAATTTTGAAGTCAATCTATTGCTCCTTTCGAGAGTTTCGTGTGAACCTACCAGACAGACAGGTAGAAGGACGGACGGACGGACATTTCTCAAATGACTTAAAATGTCGTGAAACGGATTTCCGCCAAATATACTTCGATCACTCCTTAGATGTATGTATCACATTACTGGCCCGCAGACTTAGCCAGAAGGTTCTTATAAATAGGCTAGCAGAATTTCCCTTTTTACATATCTCTGAACATGTTATTATATCTATATCGCTCACTTCCTTCAAGACTGTCCTAACTCAAAATTGAACATTGTCGAGATGTGTAAATTTAAGTCCGTATAAAAACATAAATAAGATGAAATACGAAGTTTTAAAAAGTGGAATAATCCGAAATATGATTGTTTACTTATAAACTAAATTTCGTTGAGATTAATTTATGAATATTTATAAAAATCGCATTTCTGTAAGACAAGCACAAAAACTTTCAATTTTCAGTTAGCACAGTCTTGAAGTAAATGAGCGATTTGTGTTAATGCAGGGGTGCGTATAATTGATCCGATTACAAAGGTACTGTACCATAAAGCGTATGATTAATAGGGGAATTCATGGAACATGGAATACAACAATTCTTTAAGTCTTCAAATGTGTCTGATATAATTATATAACAAATTTGTAGAGATTTGCTATTTATTTACTCAATATCATTTATTTCTTATTAGTACTATTTTTTTTAGAAGAAAAATTTCCAAAATCGCCAGACCTGCCTTAGAATTTTACCATAATATTTGCCAATTGCCCAAAAATGCAAAAATGCAATGTTTTGGATTAGTGAGAGTTTTTTGCATATTCTGTGCTCATTTGAAGAAAATCCAAAAAGTTTGCCTTTTATGTTTTCTTTCAAAATACGTAAGTTTGTAAAAATCGGTTCAGCCGTGCAAGGACAATTACAAACTTCGTAAAACCAATTTTTTTTAAATTTTAAATTCCCCATAAAATTTGGAAATTTTTTTTCAGAAAATATATGGTAACAATATCATAGTTACCATCTACCATCTTCTAATAAACTTTTTTGTCAAAAATAAATTTCATAGGTTAATATTAAAAGAAATCCGATTTTGTATATTAAAAAAAAAGATTGAATAGAAAGCTTTCGAAAGCAAAATGTCAAAATTCAACACCCCTTCAACTCGACAGTCCTCAAACGATCTCACTGAAATTTTGTACTACCGACGAAACTGGGTGCAATTTTCATTCCGATCAAAAGATATTGGTTTTAAAAATTTACTCACTTGACATAATATCCCCCATATCGATACCTTCATTCCAATATATGCTTTGTCCATACAGCATGTTTTCAGGGACATTTTTTATTAAAATTGTTAATATTCCAAGTAATATTCTGCAAAAATTTCGAGTTGTCATTTTTAAATTGTAAATATTCTGTAAATAATTGGTGTTTGTCAGTCAACCCAATCAAAAGTGATGTGCACAACAATCAAGGTCATTCGATTTGCGTTATAAAGGAATTCCATACAAATATAAACATTTCTTTGATCGCCTCTTCTGAAAATCTATAAATTTTGACATAGCATGTTTTGGAATATATCTGTAGCGATTAACTTGACTCGGAACATTTTAGGACATTCGGCTTCCAAATAGCTTTTAATAGGAAAAATGAACTCCGAAGATATTTCTGCCTGTCCGTATGTGTGTCGTCCTTGGACTAAAACATGTATATTTGCCAAATTTCAATGCAAACTGTCTGTCTCTGAAATTCTAAAAAGTTAACTCAAAATAATTTTTTTTCTTTAAAAAAATTTACTTCGAAAATTTTTTTCTTAAGGATATGGTGACTCTGGAGTAATTGTATCTAGGAGATAGTGACTCCGAACCACTATTATATTAGAAATATTAACTCCGAATAATATTTCAGTGAGAAAAACTAACTCCGAAAATATTTATGTACTAAAAGTTTTTGCAAAATAAATTTTCTTTAAAAAAATTTACTCCGAAAAATTTGTTTCATAAGGATATGGTGCCTCCGAATAAATTTTATCTAGGAAAAAGTGACTCCGAACCCAGTTATATAAGAAAAATTATTCCGAATAATATTTTGCTTAAGGATATGGCGGCTCCTCACAAATTGCATCTAGGAAAAAGTGTCTCCGAACTCAGTTGTATAAGAAAAATTAACTCCGAATAATATTTTTGTGAGAAAAGCTAACTCCGAAAACAATTTATTTAGGAAATAGTGACTCCGAACCACTATTATATAAGAAAAATTAACTCCGATTAATATTTTAATAACTCCGAAAAATAATTTCTCTACTAAAAAATGTTTCTCAACTATTATATAAGAAAAATTAGCCCCGAATAATATTTCTGTGAAAAAAGCTAACTCCGAAAAAAATTTATCTTCTAAAAGTTGACTCAAAACAACATTGTTATAAAAAATGTGACTCCGAAAATTTGTATACAGGAAAATTCTACTTCAAACATCGTTTCTCCTGCAAAACTTGACTCGGAACATTTTTCTATAAGCTCATTCGGCTTCGGCTAGTGGAGAAAAATTAACTTCGACATTTTTCGGCCTGGCTGTCTTTCTTGGGATAAAAAAAACACATGTGCCCGATTTCATTCCTAACTGCTAAAAGTTGACTCAGAACAAACTTTCTTTAAACAAATTTACTCCAGAAAAAGAAAAAGGTGACACTCCGAACCCAGTTATATAAGAAAAATTAACTCCGAATAATATTTCTGTGAGAAAAGCTAATTCCGAAAAATATTTATTTGGGAAATAGTGACTCCGAACCACTATTATATGAGAAAAATTAACTCTGAATAATATTTCTATGAAAAAAGATAATCTGAAAAATATTGATCTACTAAAAATTTTTTCTCAACTAAGAAATATTAACTCCGAATAATATTTCTGTGAAAAAAGCTAACTACGAAAAATATTTCTTTACATAAAGTTGACTCAAAACAACATTGTTATAAAAAAATGTGACTCCGAATATTTGTCTACAGGAAAATTCTACTTTAAATATCGTGTCTCCCGAAAAACTTGACTAGGAACATTTTTCTATAAGCTCATTCGGCTTTTAATAGCATTTAACGAGAAAAATTAACTCCGAACATATTTCTGCCTGGCTGTCTTTCTTGGGATAAAAAAACTGTATGTCCCCGTAAATTATTTCTATGCTAAAAGTTGACTCAGAACAAACATTCTTTAAAAAAAATTACTCCGAAAAATGTTTGCTCAAGGGAATGGTGGCTCCGAACACAATTTATCAAGAAAAAGGTGACACTCCGAACCCAGTTATATAAGAAAAATTAACTCCGAATAATATTTCTGTGAGAAAAGCTAACTCCGAAAAATATTTATTTGGGAAATAGTGACTCCGAATCACTATTATATAAGAAAAATTAACTCCGAATAATATTTCTATGAAAAAAGATAATCTGAAAAATATTGCTCTACTAAAAAATTTTTCTCAACTAAGAAATATTAACTCCGAATAATATTTCTGTGAAAAAAGCTAACTCCAAAAAATATTAATGTACTAAAAGTTGACTCAAAACAACATTGTTATAAAAAATTTTACTCCGAAAATTTGTATACAGGAAAATTCTACTTTAAACATCGTTTCTCCCAAAAAACTTGACTAGGAAAATATTTCTATAAGCTCATTCGGCTTTTAATAGCATTTAACGGGAAAAATTAACTCGGAACATATTTCTGCCTGGCTGTCTTTCTTGGGATAAAAATACTGTATGTCCCCGTAAATTATTTCTATGCTAAAAGTTGACTCAGAACAAACATTATTTAAAAAAAAATTACTCCGAAAAATGTTTGCTCAAGGATATGGTGGCTCCGAACAAATTTTATCAAGAAAAAGGTGACACTCCGAACCCAGTTATATAAGAAAAATTAACTCCGAATAATATTTCTGTGAGAAAAGCTAACTCCGAAAAATATTTATTTGGGAAATAGTGACTCCAAACCACTATTATATAAGAAAAATTAACTCCGAATAATATTTCTATGAAAAAAGATAATCTGAAAAATATTGCTCTACTAAAATTTTTTTCTCAACTATGAAATATTAACTCCGAATAATATTTCTGTGAAAAAAGCTAACTCCGAAGAATATTTAACATATTTCTGCCTGGCTGTCTTTCTTGGGATAAAAAAACACATGTGCCCGATTTTATTGCTAACTGTATGTCCCCGTAAATTATTTCTATGCTAAAAGTTGACTCAGAACAAACATTCTTTAAAAAAATTTACTCCGAAAAATGTTTACTCAAGGATATGGTGGCTCCGAACAAATTTTATCAAGAAAAAGGTGACACTCCGAACCCAGTTATATAAGAAAAATTAACTCCGAATAATATTTCTGTGAGAAAAGCTAACTCCGAAAAATATTTATTTGGGAAATAGTGACTCCGAACCACTGTTATATAAGAAAAATTAACTCCGAATAATATTTCTATGAAAAACGATAATCTGAAAATTATTGCTCCACTAAAAATGTTTTCTCAACTAAGAAATATTAACTCCGAATAATATTTCTGTGAAAAAAGCTAACTCCGAAAAATATTTATCTACTAAAAGTTGACTCAAAACAACATTGTTATAAAAAAATATGACTCCGAAAATTTGTATACAGGAAAATTCTACTTTAAACATCGTTTCTCCCGAAAAACTTGACTAGGAAAATTTTTCTACAAGCTCATTCGGCTTCGAATAGCATTTAACAAGAAAAATTAACTCCGAACATATTTCTGCCTGGCTGTCTTTCTTGGGATAAAAAAAACACATGTGCCCGATTTCATTGCTAACTGTATGTCCCCGTAAATTATTTCTAGGCTAAAAGTTGACTCAGAACAAACATTCTTTAAAAAAAATTACTCCGAAAAATGTTTGCTCAAGGATATGGTGGCTCCGAACAAATTTTATTAAGAAAAAGGTGACACTCCGAACCCAGTTATATAAGAAAAATTAACTCCGAATAATATTTCTGTGAGAAAACCTAACTCCGAAAAATATTTATTTGGGAAATAGTGACTCCAAACCACTATTATATAAGAAAAATTAACTCCGAATAATATTTCTATGAAAAAAGATAATCTGAAAAATATTGCTCTACTAAAATTTTTTTCTCAACTATGAAATATTAACTCCGAATAATATTTCTGTGAAAAAAGCTAACTCCGAAGAATATTTATCTACTAAAAGTTGACTCAAAACAACATTGTTATAAAAAAATATGACTCCGAAAATTTGTATACAGGAAAATTCTACTTTAAACATCGTTTCTCCCGAAAAACTTGACTAGGATAATTTTTCTATAAGCTCATTCGGCTTCGAATAGCATTTAACGGGAAAAATTAACTCCGAACATATTTCTGCCTGGCTGTCTTTCTTGGGATAAAAAAAACACATGTGCCCGATTTCATTGCTAACTGTATGTCCCCGTAAATTATTTCTAGGCTAAAAGTTGACTCAGAACAAACATTCTTTAAAAAAAATTACTCCGAAAAATGTTTGCTCAAGGATATGGTGGCTCCGAACAAATTTTATTAAGAAAAAGGTGACACTCCGAACCCAGTTATATAAGAAAAATTAACTCCGAATAATATTTCTGTGAGAAAACCTAACTCCGAAAAATATTTATTTGGGAAATAGTGACTCCAAACCACTATTATATAAGAAAAATTAACTCCGAATAATATTTCTATGAAAAAAGATAATCTGAAAAATATTGCTCTACTAAAATTTTTTTCTCAACTATGAAATATTAACTCCGAATAATATTTCTGTGAAAAAAGCTAACTCCGAAGAATATTTATCTACTAAAAGTTGACTCAAAACAACATTGTTATAAAAAAATATGACTCCGAAAATTTGTATACAGGAAAATTCTACTTTAAACATCGTTTCTCCCGAAAAACTTGACTAGGAAAATTTTTCTATAAGCTCATTCGGCTTCGAATAGCATTTAACGGGAAAAATTAACTCCGAACATATTTCTGCCTGACTGTCTTTCTTGCCCGGTTTCATTGCTAACTGTCTGTCTGCGAAAATTATTTATATGCTAAAGTTTGACTCAGAACAAACATTCTTTAAAAAAATTTACTCCGACAAGTTTTTGCTTAAGGATATGGTGGCTCCGAACAAATTTTATCTAGGAAAACGTGGCTCCGAACCCTAATATATAAGAAAAATTAACTCCGAATAATATTTCTGTGAGAAAAGCTAACTCCGAAAAATATTTATTTACTAAAAGTTGACTCAAAACAAAAAAGTTGGTTACAAACATTTATCTGTTTTACTGGAGTGCATGATAACTCTCCAAAAACGGATTTCAATTTTGGTATGTTATCGTACATCAGGGAATAATGAAAATAGTTTTAAAATTTTTTTAAAAATTGTTTATTAAATAATAGGATTAATAAGCCTCAGAGGTCTGATTGCCCTGGCAATTTGCTGTGGATTTGAATATTTTTAGAGTGCAATTTGTTCATTATCAAAACAAAATTATTTATATTAAAATGTCAGTCACGTTATTTATTTCTGTTTCCACTATGGTAACAGAACACTGTGCCTTTCACATTGCCCCCAACGATGAATGAATATATCTGTTGTTTTTTAGATTATTTACATTTCACTATAGGCTTAGAAAACCCATTTGTCATTTAGGGCGGCTGAGCCACTGCGTACACATGCGATGGGGGTAAAATAACCGCCAAGCAATAGAAAGAGCTTTTGTTAAGTAAACATTTTTGAATGATTTAAATTAAATTTCACAAAAATACAATTGAGATGCAATGACGGTACATAAAAAATTGGTAACATTTGTCACACATTTAACAACTTTTAGTTACAGTTAAAGTTAGTCTTTGTTTTGTTTGTTAGCAAAAGTTTTTGTGCAAAAACTTTTGTAAAGTTCAGTAAGTCAACACGGCACCTCGTTCCTCTTGTCGTTGTTAACCATTAAAATGTGCTAAGTTGCCTTTGTCAATTTTTAATAATGTTTTTACAACTTTTTAATTGCATTAAATGGCAGTTTTAAATTGCCTTCATGGTTATGAACAATTAGATTATAACCCCTTGCAAATTATGTACTTGTATAAGTATATACGTTTTACAAGACAATGCTGAATTATGAAATTTATGCTGACTTTCAGTTGAGTATTTGCTCGTGTCAACATCAAAGTTTTCTAAGATGAACTTAAAACGCAATTTAACGATTTATTCTGTTAACTAAACAAACGAGAAAGTATTTACGAATATTTATAAGAAGTTCCAAGAACTTATAGGACAGTTCCAAGAACTTATAGAACAGTTTCAAGGAAACTCAAGTGGTGGTGGTGGTGTACCATAGAGCGTATACTTTTTCTTAAATGAGCTACGTTTAATTAATATGAATCATACGCACTAAAGGGCAATTAATAAGTTCTGCTCAGTTTTGCCTAACCGTCAAAGCTTTTTTAGTAAATCTTGCTTTTGTACAGAAAATATCGTTTTAAAAAACCATTAACTACATAAATTAAAACATGCAATAAAAAAATCCAAAATTAAAATTTTATAAAAATTATCTTTCATTATCGCATAAACACTTTATCTGCATATGCTTACATTCTTTTAAACTTTTTAAATAGTTTAACGGCCCTTTTTTGTAATAAAATACCAGCGACATTAAAGGAAAATTCCCACAGCCAATACCATTAAGGAATTTCCTTCCTCCCGTCACTCAATTATTTTAAAACATTTTATTAATGAAAAATTCCAGCAATTTTCCTCAGAAAATAATGCATTTCCCCTTAAGGAAGAACAAATGGGTTGCATTAATTGCTTACACTTGTGTGGTTTACCATCAATTAGCAGCAATTAATGTTATCGTGGAAGACGAAGATATTGATAGGTGACATATGGTAATTTAAACAAATTAAATTGTGAAATTAGAGACGACAATCAGATGTAGACAGCGTTCAGTGTGATATGAAATAAAAATGCATTGTAAGGACCCAACACCGGACAATTGTATTTGTACAAAATGCCACAGGCAGTCAGTCTGTCGTCTTACTCTTATAATTGTATATTAACAATTTAACAAGAAAAATAAATTGTATTATTCAGGGAATATACAATGACATATGTGAATATGTGGCAACAGAAGTGCAATTATATGGCTCATTTCACATAAATTGGACACGACTAACTATCTTTTGAAAATTTTTCAGTAATAAAAATTAAACAAAATAAACCGAACAGGTTTTGGAACAAAATAAACCGAATAGTTGCCTCCAAACAACTTTTCTATAAAAAAATTTGGCTCCGAACAAATTTTCTATAAGAAAAAATTACTCCAACCAACTTTTCTATACGAAAAGTTGACTCCGAACAACTTTTCTATACGAAAAGTTGACTCCGAACAACTTTTCTATACGAAAAGTTGACTCCGAACAACTTTTCTATGCGAAAAGTTGACTCCGAACAACTTTTCTATACGAAAAGTTGACTCCGAACAACCTTTCTATACGAAAAGTTGACTCCGAACAACCTTTCTATACGAAACACTTTTACGAACAACTTTTCTATACGAAAAGTTGGGTCCGAACAACTTTTCTATACGAAAAGTTGGGTCGTTGTTCGGAAACAACTTTTCGTATAGAAAAGTTGTTCGGAAACAACTTTTTGTATAGAAAAGTTGTTCGGAAACAACTTTTCGTATAGAAAAGTTGTTCGGAAACAACTTTTCGTAGAGAAAAGTTGTTCGGAAACAACTTTTCGTATAGAAAAGTTGTTCGGAAACAACTTTTCGTATAGAAAAGTTGTTCGGAAACAACTTTTCGTATAGAAAAGTTGTTCGGAAACAACTTTTCGTATAGAAAAGTTGTTCGGAAACAACTTTTCGTATAGAAAAGTTGTTCGGAAACAACTTTTCGTATAGAAAAGTTGTTCGGAAACAACTTTTCGTATAGAAAAGTTGTTCGGAAACAACAAGTTGTTCGGAAACAACTTTTCGTATAGAAAAGTTGTTCGGACCCAACTTTTCGTATAGAAAAGTTGTTCGGACCCAACTTTTCGTATAGAAAAGTTGTTCGGAAAGAACTTTTCGTATAGAAATGTTATTCGGAAACAACTTTTCGTATAGAAAAGTGGTTCGGACCCAACTTTTGAAAAGTTGTTCGGAAACAACTTTTCGTATAGAAAAGTTGTTCGGAAACAACTTTTCGTATTGAAAAGTTGTTCGGAAACAACTTTTCGTATAGAAAAGTTGTTCGGAAACAACTTTTCGTATAGAAAAGTAGTTCGGAAACAACTTTTCGTATAGAAAAGTTGTTCGAAAAGTTTTTTCCGAACAACTGTTCTATACGGGTCCGAACAACTTTTCTATACGAGAAGTTGTCTCCGAACAACTTTTCTTTACGAAAGGTTGTCTACGAACAAGTTTCCATAGGAAAAGTTATTTCCGAACAACTTTTCTATAGGAAAAGATGTTTCCGAAAAACTTTTCTATGGGAAAAGTTGTTTCCGAACAACTTTTCTGTAGGAAAAGTTGTCTCCGAGCAACTCTTCTTTACGAAAAGTTGTCTCCGAACAAGTTTCCATAGGAAAAGTTGTTTCCGAACAATTTTTCCATAGGAAAAGTTATTTCCGAACAACTTTTCCATAGTTGTTTCCGAACAACTTTTCCATAGGAAAAGCTGTTTCCGAACAACTTTTCTATAGAAAAAGTTGTGTCCGAATAACTTTTCTAACGGAAAAGTTGTCTCCGAACAACTTTTCTATAGGAAAAGTTGACTCCGAACAACATTTTCATGAAAAAAGTTAAATTGTGGTTTTTATATTCCTGGAACTTCTCATATCTACAATTATATGCAATTGTCATAACACAAGGAGGTGAAAACCGCTGCTGTCATGTACACCATCTGTATGCAAATTCGATTGTATTCTGTACACATGTAAACAATTTCACATTGAATTTGTCGTATATCATATTATTATTTTCTTTTTTCCCCCTTTTTTAACTTGTGAGCGAGTTGTTATTATCGTGACTACGAAACACCTCTTTAGAGCATTTCCTGTCACTTGGTGAGTGAGCCTAGGTGGGACAGCAAACGCATTCTGTTTGTTCTACGCCTTTTTTTCTGTCCAACCACCTACCCTCTTGGGGGCTCACTAGGTCAAACATTTTCCAACGGTCTGCCGTTGAAAATGGGGGGAACAAGTATACCTCGTTTAAATCAACTTCAACGAACATAAAAATAAAAGACCTAAAAAAGTACACAATAAAAATTGAACAAGTCTGTCGCCGTTCTTTTTAACGAATGCGACAAAAAACAAGAAAGGAAAGCAGAAAGGTCAACAACAACAAGAAAACCCTCCATAACCCACTCCCACCGCCTCCCAGTCTAAGTATTTATGCCACAGGAGATACGAGTGCTACCAATGCAGTCACAACAAACTATGCCATTCAGTTGGAGCGATGAGAATCCAAATGGATTAAGTAGCAATATGATAAATATATTGACAGTTCTTATAAATCTAAATGGAATAATGTGCTAAAAATATAATATGAGCTTCATTTAAGCAAGATTTGTCACAAATAATCGAAAATATACAAATTTAAATTATTTTTCATATTGCAGACTATTACGACATGGACTAAGTGGGACGAATGTATGTTATAATCATTCTATCTTGATTTAAAAAACAAAAATTGTTTCGAAACTCTCAAAATGATTTCATCAGCATGGACCTTTTCTAATATAAAATTAATTATTTTTTTAATATGTGGACTTAATAGATGTTGCTAGCCATCGAAGTTTATTACGTCGGTATCTACGTAAATAACTAGTTACGTAGACTGCCAATGACAACCTAACTAAAGAAAAGGGGTTTGTACTTATATCCATAAAGGTTACACCCTAGTACTGACCATCATCACCAACACATTCCAGCCGTTGCTTATGTATATGCAATACATATGGGTATTTTACAATAAGTAATGACCACCTATAGATAGAGAACAAATTCATTGAACTCTATACATAAATGTTGTTGAAAGTCTTCTTTTTTTTATAAAACTACATCTACATTCAACGATATCTTAACGGAATGTTATTCGGATTCCACTTGTCTTAGAAAAAAATTATTCGGAGTTAACTTTTCTTGGAGAAAATTTCTCGAAGAAAAATAATTCGGAATTGGCTTTTCTCGAAGAAAAATTCGGAATTACGTTTTTTTTTATAGGAAAGTTATTTGGAGTCCACATATCTTTAAGGAAGATTGCTCCAAGTCAACTACTAATGATGAAACATTTTTCGTAGTCATCTTTTCTGTTAGACAGATTGTTCGGAGTCAAATTTTTTTTTACGAAAAAGTTGGTCGGATAGACATTTTTGTGGAAAAATGATAAGATATCAACTTTTTTTTAAAAATTAAATTTTTAGGAATACATTTTACTTAGCGAAAACATGTTCGGAGTTAAGTTTTCTAGCTGAAAACTTGTTCCACCTTTCACAGAGAAATTTTTTTTCGGAGTTAATTATTTTTTATGGAAAAGTTGTTTGGTGTCGTCATATATTAAAAAAAAGTAGTTAAAAAGGTTGATCTGAGTCATCATCTAAAGCAGAGAAGTTCTTCGGAGTAATTTTATTATTTTACAAATTTTTTTCTTACAAAAAAATTGGTCAGAGTCACATTTTTGTTTCTCGGTGAAAATTTTTTCTCTGAGAAAAATTTGTCGGACTTGAGTTTTCTAAGAAGAAATTTTCGGAGTCAACTTTTCTTAGAGAACAGTTGTGCGGCGTCAACATTTCTTTGAAAAAAGTTGTTCGGAGTGCACTTTTCATTTAGGAATGTTAATCTAATTAAGCTTCCACTGCAAAAAAGTTTTTCGGAGTCAACTTTTCTTTAAGACAGGTTGATTTCCTACAAAAAAAATCGGTCACAGTCACATTTTTGTTGTTCGGAGCTGACGTTTCTCAGAAAAATATAGTTCGGAGTCAACTTATGTCAGAGAAAATTTTTCGGAGTTTACTTTTCTCAGAGAAAAGTTGTTCGGAGTTTAATTTTCTTAGGCACAAATTGTTGGAAGTTAAAATTTGTATATCCCAAATTTTCGGAGTCACATTTCTTTGAAAAAAAATTGTTCGGAGTGCACGTTTCATTTAGGGAGGTTAATCTAATTAAGCTTCTACTGCAGAAAAAGTCGGAGTTAACTTTTCACATAGAAAAATTGTTCGGTGTTGACATTTCTCAGAGAACGATTTTTCGGAGTTAACTTTTCGCAGAATAAAAATGTTGTTCGGAGTCAACGTTTCTTTCAGAAAAGTTTTTCGGAGCGGACTCTTCGTTTAGGACTCTTTATCGGAGTTTGTTTATAGAAAATATGTTCGGAGTCAAAATATCTTTGAGAAATGTGGATAGAAAGGTTGATCTAAGTCAACTTCTACTTGGGAAGAGTTTTTTGGGTTAACTTTTCTTTTAGAAAGGAGCCAAAATTTGCTTACGAAAAATTGGTCAGCGTCATATTTTTGCTATTCGGAGTCAAGTTTTCTTTTAGACAGGTTATTTTTTTACGAAATGGTGTCACATTTTTTTTTGTTCGGAATTGATTTTTCTCAAGGAAAAATTGTTGGGAGTAAACAGTTTTCAAAGAAAAATTGTTCGGAGTCAACTTTTCTCAGACCAACATTTTCGAAGTAAACTTTTCTCAGAGAAATATTGTGGTAGTTAACATTTTTTTATAGACAAAATTTTCGGAGTCAACGTTTCTTTGAAAAAGTTGTTCGGAGTGCTCCTTTTTCATTTATGAAGGTTAATCTAAGTAAACTTCTACTGCATAAAAGTTTTTCGGAGCCAACACTTTTTATGAAAAATTGGACAGTGTCACTTTTTTAGTGATCGGAGTCAATATTTCATAAAATAAAGTTGTTCGTAGTTAACTTTTCTCATAGAAAAATTGTTCGGAGTTAACTTTTCTTATAGAAAAATTGTACATAGTTAAAATTTTTTACAGGTGAGTTGTTCGGGGTCAACCTTTCTTTGAGAAAAGCTGTTCGAAGTGGACTCTTCGTTTAGGAAGGTTTATCTAAGTCAACTTCTAATGCCAGAAGTTTTTCGAAGTACACTTTACTTTTCGATAGGTTGTTCAGAGTCAACTTTTCATACGAAAAAGTTGGTCAGAGTCTAAATTTTGTGATTCCGAGTCATTTTTTGTTAGCGAAAAGCTGTTCGGAGTCAACATTTCTTAGAGGAAAGTTTTCGGAGCCATCTTTGCTCAGTGAAAAATTGTTCGGAGTTAATATTTTGTATCAAGGAAAATTTCTATAAGAAAAGGCAAGTTTCTCGGATCCACTTTTTCTTTTTTCTTTTGAAAAGTTGTTTCATAGTCAGTTTTTCTTATGGACAAGTTATTCATAGTCAACCTTTCGTATAAAAGAGTTTTTTTTGTTAATTTTTCTCAGTGAAAAGTATTTCGGAGTCAACTTTTATGAGAGGAAAATTTTCGGTGTAAGTTTTTCCTCTCACAATTGTTTTCGGAGTTAAAATTTTTAACAGAAAAGTTGTTGGGAGTCCACACTTTGTTGAAAAAAGTTTTTCGGAGTTCAATATTCTTTGAGAAAAGGTTTTCGGGTGCGATTTTAATATTCTTTTCAGAGAATTTTTCGGAGTAAGTTGAAATAGTTTTTGGAGTTAACTTTTTTATTAGAATAGTTGTTCGGAGTTAACATTTCTTTGAGAAAAGTTTTTCGTCACTTTTCTTTGAGAAAATATTTTCGCAGTTCGCTTTTCTTTTAAGGACATTTTTCTCAGTCAACTTTTACTGTAGAAAATTTGTTCGTAGTCAACTCGGAGACAACATTCCTTACAGAACAGTACAAAAACTATCTAGAGAAAAAATTTCTTAAAAAATTTATTTAGTCTCATTTAGAAAAATTGCTCAGAAGTCAGCATTTCTTATAGAAAAATTAATCATATTGAACATTTCGTGGAAAATTTTTCTTACAGAAAAATTTATCGGAGTCAACATTCTCAGATAATTTTTTTCATTGTAATTCAAAATATTTTTCGGAGTTAACTTATTTAATAGAAAAGTTTTTCGGAGTCAGGGTTTTTTTGGAAAAATGCTTTTAGGAGTTAAATTTTCTTTCAAAAACGATTTTCGGAGCAGGCAATCCTTCATGTAGAAAATTTGTTAGATGTGTTATCGACTTTTCGTACGAAAATTTTGTTCGTAGTCACAATTTTCTCTAAACACATTTTAAAATTTTCTTAAGGAAAAATTTTTTATTCGTGACAATTATTTCTTGTACAAAATTGAACCGGTATTGTAATTCTTATAAAAAGTAGTGTTCAGGGTCAGTTTTCTTCACATGAACATGTGCTCGGAATTAATTTTTCTCATTAAAGTTGTCCAGAGTCGAAATTTGTAATGAAAAACTAATTCAAAATACACTTTTCGTACAGAAATGTATTTCGGAGTCACATTTTCTTAATGAGCACCTCATCGGAATCAATATTTCTGACGGAATATTTTTCCGGAGTCCTCTTTTCCTACACAGATATAATTTTAACATTTTCGATGAAAATTTTCTTTGAATTTTTCTCGCATTAAAGTTGTTTGGATTAAATTTTTAGAGAACTGTTCTTTTAGTGGAATCCGAATAACATTTCGGAGACAACTTTTCTATAGACAAGTCGTTCAGAGTATTTTTCAAATGTTCGGAATATTTTGTTTATGGGATTTTTTTTTTGCAAAAGTTGTTCGAAGTCGAAATTTGTTATAAGAAATAGTTTTAGGAGTCAAAATTTGTCCGGAATAAACTTTTCATGTATACTAGTTATCCAGAATCAACATCTATAGGGGAAAATTTTTCGGAAAATCCATTTCTTAAAGAAATTTTTTTTTCGGAAACAACTACTCATAAAATCGACTCCGAAAAACTTTCATATAAAACAAATTGACTACAAAGAAGTTGCTAAAGAAATTGCGACTCCGATTAATTATTCCGAAAAAAAGACAAACAAATTAACAAATTACCCCGCAAAAATGTATAAAAGAAAAAATGCTCTAAACTAATTTTCTAAGAGAAAAAAGTCTTAAACTGTTTCCTATAAAAAATCTAACTCCGAACAAAACTCTGAATGACATTTTTACAAAAAATTGACTCCGAAAAACAGTCAATTACTACAAATTACTCCGCAAAAATGCAATGACAATTTTTTTTTACATAAAATTTACTCCGAAAAACTGTCAATTATTACAAATTACTTCGCAAAAATTTATAGAAGAAAAAATGTTCTGAATTAATTTTCTAAAAGAAAAGATGACTCTAAAAACGTTACCTATAAAAAATCTAACTCCGAACAAATCTCTGAATGATATTTCTATTAAAAGTCAACTTCGAAAAACTTTCATATAAAACAAATTGACTACAAAGATATTGCTGAAGAAATTGTGACTCCGAAAGGCTTTTCTATACGAACATTTTACTCGGAGTAACTTTTTTTTATAAATATAGTGGACTCCGAATAAGAAAAGTGGACTCTTAATAAGACTCTAAAAAAATAAGACTCTAAAAATGTTCGGAGTTAATATTTCTCAGAGAATAAATTTTTGGAAACCATTATTCTTAAAGAGTTTTATTCGGAGTCCACTTTTTATACTCGGAGTTCACTATATTTGTAAAAAAATTACTCCGAGTAAAATGCTCGTATAGAGAAGCCTTTCGGAGTCACAATTTATTCAGCAACTTTGTTTGTAGTCAATTTGTCTTATATGACAGTTTTTAGGAAATTTCATTCAGAGATTTGTTCTGAGTTAGATTTTTTATTTATAGAAAACTAATTCAGAGCATATGCACAGTTTTTCGGAGTAAATTTTTTGTAGAAAAGTCATTCAAAGATTTGTTCGGAGTTAGATTTTTTATAGGAAATGTTTTTGACTCATCTTTTCTTATAGAAAATTAGTTCAGAGCATTTTGAGAGTTTTTCGGAGTAAATTTTTCGTAAAAATGTCATTCAGAGATTTGTTCGGAGTTAGATTTTTTATAGGGAATTTTTTAGAGTCATCTTTTCTTATAAAAAATTAGTTCAGAGCATTTTTTCTTTTAGACATTTTTTCGGAGTAATTCGATTTTTTTTAGAATTTTTTCGGAATAATAAATTTCTTATTGAAATATGTTTGAAGGAGGTTTTTTTATATGAGAGATAGTTTTTCGGATACGACTTTTTATAGAAAAATATTATTCAGAGATTTGTTCGGAGTCAGTTTTTTTATAGGAAACTTTTTTTGATTCATGTTTTCTTATAGAAAATTAGTTCAGAGCACTTTTTCTTTTATAAATTTTTTCGGAGTAATTTGTTTTTTTTTTTTAATTTTTTCGGAATAATAAATTTCTTATTGAAATATGTTTGAAGGAAGTTTTTTTATATGAGAGATAGTTTATCGATACGACTTTTTATAGAAAAATTTTATTCAGAGATTTGTTCGGAGTAACTTTTTTTATAAATAAGAAAAGTGGACTCTGAATAAGACTCTATAAGAATAGTGATTTCCAAAAATTTTCGGATTAAATATTTCTTATGGAATACATTTTTGAAAACCACCATTCTTATAGAGTCTTATTCGGAATCCTCTTTTCTTATTCGGAGTTCACTATATTTGTAAAAAAAAATCCTCCGAATAAAATTTTCGTGTAGAAAAGCCTTTCGGAGTCACAATTTATTCAGCAACTTTGTTTGTAGTCAATTTGTCTTATATGAGAGTTTTGCGGAAATTTCATTCAGAGATTTATTCGGAGTTAGAATATTATTATAGGAAATTTTTTTGACTCATCTTTTCTTATAGAAAATTAGTTCAGAGCATTTTGACAGTTTTTTGGAATCAAGTTTTTGTAAAAATGTCATTCCGAAATTTGTTCGGAGTTAATTTTTTTTTATAGGAAACGTTTTTAGAGTCACCTTTTTTATTAAAAATTAGTTCAGAGCATTTTGAAAATTTTTCGGAGTAAATTTTTTGTAAAAAATTCATTCATAGATTTTTTCGGAGTTAGATTTTTTTATAGGAAAAGTTTTTAGAGTCATCTTTTCTTATAAAAAATTAGTTCAGGGCATTTTTTCTTTTAGAAAATTTTTCGGAGTAATTCGATTTTTTTTAGAATTTTTCGGAATAATAAATTTCTTTTTGAAATATGTTTGAAGGAAGTTTTTTATATGAGAGATAGTTTTTCGTATACGACTTTTTATAGAAAAATATTATCCAGAGATTTGGTCGGAGTAACTTTTTTTATAAATAAGAAAAGTGGACTCCGAATAAGACTATAAGAATAGTGATTTCCAATTTTTTGTTAAAATGTCATTCCGAAATTTGTTCGGAGTTAAATTTTTTTATAGGAAACGTTTTTAGAGTCATCTTTTTTATAAAAAATTATTTCAGAGCATTTTGAGAGTTTTTCGGAGTAAATTTTTTGTAAAAAATTCATTCAGAGATTTTTTCGGAGTTAGATTTTTTTATAGGAAAAGTTTTTAGAGACATCTTTTCTTATAAAAAATTAGGTCAGAGCATTTTTTGTTTTAGAAATTTTTCGGAGTAATTCGATTTTTTTTAGAATTTTTTCGGAATAATAAATTTCTTATTGAAATATGTTTGTAGGAAGATTTTTGATATGAGAGATAGTTTATCGATACGACATTTTATAGAAAAATTTTATTCAGAGATTTGTTCGGAGTAACTTTTTTTATACATAAGAAAAGTGGACTCCGAATAAGACTCTATAAGAACAGTGATTTCCAAAAATTTTCGGATTAAATATTTCTTATGGAATACATTTTTGAAAACCACC
This sequence comes from Eudasyphora cyanicolor, assembly GCA_963930755.1. Lineage (NCBI taxonomy): Eukaryota > Metazoa > Arthropoda > Insecta > Diptera > Muscidae > Eudasyphora > Eudasyphora cyanicolor. Next base: position 28,707,076 of record OZ005735.1, read on the forward strand.
ATTCTTATAGAGTCTTATTCGGAATCCTCTTTTCTTATTCGGAGTTCACTATATTTGTAAAAAAATCCTCCGAGTAAAATTTTCGTGTAGAAAAGCCTTTCGGAGTCACAATTTATTCAGCAACTTTGTTTGTAGTCAATTTGTCTTATATGAGAGTTTTGCGGGAATTTCATTCAGAGATTTATTCGGAGTTAAATTTTTTTATAGAAAACGTTTTTAGATTCATCTCTTCTTATAGACAATTAGTTCAGAGCATTTTCACAGTTTTTCGGAGTACATTTTTTGTAAAAAAGTCATTCAAAGATTTGTTCGGAGTTAGTTTTTTTATAGGAAATGTTTTTGGCTCATCTTTTCTTATAGAAAATTAGTTCAGAGCATTTTGACAGTTTTTCGGAGTCAATTTTTTGTAAAAATGTCATTCAGAGATTTGTTCGGAGTTAGTTTTTTTATAGGAAAAGTTTTTAGATACATTTTTTCTTATAGAAAATTAGTTCAGAGCATTTTGACAGTTTTTCGGAGTAAATTTTTTGTAAAAAACGTCATTCAGAGATTTGTTCGGAGTTAGAGTTTTTTGATAGGAAACGTTTTTAGATTAATTTTTTCTTATAGAAAATTAGTTCAGAGCACTTTTTCTTTTATAAATTTTTGCGGAGTAATTCAATTTTTTTTGGAATCTTTTCGGAATAATATATTTCTTATTGAAATATGTTTGTAGGAAGATTATTGATATGAGAGATAGTTTATCGATACGACTTTTTATAGAAAAATTTTATTCAGAGATTTGTTCGGAGTAACTTTTTTTATACATAAGAAAAGTGGACTCCGAATAAGACTCTATAAGAACAGTGATTTCCAAAAATTTTCGGATTAAATATTTCTTATGGAATACATTTTTGAAAACCACCATTCTTATAGAGTCTTATTCGGAATCCTCTTTTCTTATTCGGAGTTCACTATATTTGTAAAAAAATCCTCCGAGTAAAATTTTCGTGTAGAAAAGCCTTTTGGAGTCACAATTTATTCAGCAACTTTATTTGTAGTCTATTTGTCTTTATGAGAGTTTTTCGGTGTTAAGTTTTTGTAGAAATGTCATTCAGAGATTAGTTCGGAGTCAGATTTTTTTATAGGAAGAGTTGACTCTAAAAACGAAACATTTTTGCTTTTAAAATTTTTTACGGAGTAATTCTATTCTTTTCGTATTTTTTTCGGAATAATTTGATTATTTTCTAATTTTTTTCGGAATAATTAATTTTTTATGGAAATTTGTTTGTAGCCTTTTTTTTCTTATGGAAATATTATTCGAATTTAAAATTTCTTTTAGACAGATTTGTTTTTCGGAGTAGTTTTCCTCATGGAAAAGTTATTCGGAGTGAGTTTTTCTCATCGAAAAATTCTTCAAATTTACTATTTTTGAAGGATAATTTTTCCAATACCTCCTTTCTTAAAAAAAAACTTAATTGTTTTATTTTATGAAAATAACAAACCACATTTCCAACTCATTCTATGTACCAAACAAGTGTAGCATGTGTGAGCATGTGTTGGATGAAATGGATGAAAATAACGTGGTTTACCCTGGGTGGGCGTTATTACGCAGGGTGCGGGGGCTTAATGTGGCTTTGTGCGTGTTTATGTATGTGTATTTGTAGAGACGATTTCATTGTTGTGGCCATAATAGTTGGTTGAAGCACCTGCAAATGAGTGGTTAGCATTGAATAGCCTCGTCTTCGCACAGCCGTTCTAGCCACCACATCCATCCCTTAAGTATCCGCTTTTTACGAGTACATATATCTACTGCTGTACTCGTATAATAAACACTTGTTAACCACAGATACAAAATATAGAGTCCATTGAAAAGTCGACCTAAAACAAATTATGGAACAACAGTTTAATGGTAAATACTCAAGTCGTCAGTTGTGTTAGTCGTGGAAAAAGAACAGAAAAAAACTTAAAACATATTTTGGGGAAAACTAAGCCGCAACGCGTTAACTTGTATTTTCCCAAATGTCACAGACAAAATACTCATCGTTATTGACATTAACAAAAGTCTGGGTGAATTTTTGAAAAATCAAAAAGAAAATAATAGACAAAAAAGCTTTTCAAAGATAACCCCATAAAAAGCTTTAAATAAAAAAAAGAAAAAATATATTTAAAACTAAAAGACAATAACCCACCGAGTAAACACGTACGGTTCATAAATCCCTTTAATTCGCCATTGTTTTAAAAAGGATAACCACCTAGAATAAACCTGCTCTCCGAACGTATTTAATCTAGAAAAAAAATAGAAAAAAACGAAAATTTCACAAGACAATAAACCACAGAAAAAGGCAACAAAAAAATAGTCAAGGTCATTTTCTCTGCTGGCCAAGAGTGTATTTCATAACCCATATATTTTGTGAAGAAAACCAACCGAAAAGTTTAATAAATTCAAGTGGAAAAACATAAAGGTTCTTTTGGGGAAAAAAAAACCCTTTTGAAAAATCAGTGATCATTTTTGTTTAACCAAAAAAAAAAACGCAGTTTATTTGCCAAACCAACTTTGTGAACTTTGCCATTGAGAAGCAGCCGAGAATTTGCTGCAAATTAAATTGAATTAATGGATTCGCCAAATACAGGATTATTACAAAAGTTGAAAAACAATTTCTATTCAATGGGTTGTTTGCCCCTGAAACACCCGAAGCCCTTAGATCCCATACAAAGTATGTACATTATTAGAAAAAAAATATATTCCCACAATTACACAGATCTGCGAAATTTCGAAATTATCATCAACATATTTTTTAAGACCATAAATAGGCCTTGGAATTTTTGCATATTTTAGTTTTTCATCCTATTGGAACCAAACTTTGCATTTAGATGTTTTATCGTTCAAATATATTTTCAGCATATTTTCGATATGCACTAAAATTTTCTATATTTCAACGATAAAACGACCAAATGGAAAGTTTGCAAGCAATCGGATGAAAAATTAAAATATGCAAAAAATCCAAAGTCTAATTACACTATGCAACAAATGAACACTTTTTAAAAACTACACTGACTTGACAGTATAGGTTCGATTATACTATCAAAGGGTAGTAACTCTATACTCGGTTTGGCGAAATTGGTGACCAACATTTTTTTATGGGCCCCCAAAGATTCTGAAAATCAGTGGGCCACTCGAAAATGGTGTCATCAGCTTTTGTCCAACAACTAATTCAGACTTGGTGATACCGCTTAACTATGTTTGGCAATAATGTAGCTAAGAATATGCTGAAAAAGTTGTTTAACATTTTTTGCGAAAAAACATTTTTTTTTTTTTGAAAAAGTGAAGGACAAAATTATTTTTTTTTCAGCATAACTTCCGGGGTCTTCTAATTATACCCTACACCACACTGTGGTACAGGGTATTATAAGTTTGTTTCACGGCAGATGTTTGTAACACCTGCAAATAACACAGCTAGACCCACCTTAAAGTATACCGATCGACTCAGAATCACTAGCTGAGTCGATTTAACGATGTCTGTCCGTCCGTCCGTCCGTCTGTCCATGTAAAGTTGTTCGTCGACTACAGGTCGCAATTTCACTCCGATCGTTCTGAAATTTTGCAGTTTAGAGTATTTCGCGGCTGTTAAGATCGCTATTGAATTTGGTTGAAATCGGTTCAGATTTAGATATAGCTCCCATATATATCTTTCGTCCGATGTGGCCCTTTAGTCCTATAGAAGCTGTATTTTACATCCGATCATTTTGAAATTTAGAATGGTAGAGTTTCTTCATCGATGAACCAACACTACCGAATTTGAAGAAAATCGGTTCAGATTTAGCTATAGCTCCCATATATATGTTTCGTCCGATCTGGCCCTTTAGTCCTATAGAAGCTGTATTTTACATCCAATCGTTTTGAAATTTAGAATGGTAGAGTTTCTTGATCCATGAACCAACATTGCCGAATTTGAAGAAAATCGGTTAAGATTTAGCTATAGCTCCCATATATATGTTTCGTCCGATTTGGCCCTTTAGTTCTATAGAAGCTATATTTTACATCCAATCGTTTTGAAATTTAGAATGGTAGAGTTTCTTGATTCATGAACCAACACTGCCGAGTTTGAAGAAAATCGGTTACGATTTAGCTATAGCTCCCATATATATGTTTCGTCCGATTTGGCCCTTTAGTTCTATAGAAGCTATATTTTACATCCAATCGTTTTGAAATTTAGAATTGTAGAGTTTCTTGATCCATGAACCAACACTACCGAATTTGAAGAAAATCGGTTAAGATTTAGCTATAGCTCCCATATATATGTTTCGTCCGATTTGGCCCTTTAGTTCTATAGAAGCTATATTTTACATCCAATCGTTTTGAAATTTAGAATGGTGAGTTTCTTGATTCATGAACCAACATTGCCGAATTTGAAGAAAGTCGGTAAAGATTTAGCTATAGCTCCCATATATATGTTTCATCCGATTTGGCTCTTTAGATCCAATCGTTTTTATACCCTACACCACACTGTGGTACAGGGTATTATTTAAGTATAAAATGTCCCAAAAGTAAATTTATGTAAACAATTTATACATGAATTACATAATTTATACATCAGAGTTATTCAATATTACGAGAGTGGTGTAGGGTATTATATAGTCGGCACCGCCCGACTTTAGCTTTTCCTTACTGGCTTTTCACTAACAATGCTTGGCAAAATTGTAGCCAACGTAAATCTGAACAACTTTTGTGAACATATTAATACAATCTGAACGTGTCTAGGCACCCTAAATAGCTCAAAAAACCACATTGTACCCCAAAAATGTAAGTATTTCACTGTTATGTAACAAAAATATATTTTTTTTGGTATAAGGTATGTACAGCAACTTTATAGAAAATATTAAGGCCAATATTTTTGTGGAACATTTTAACCCTGTAGCTCCCCCACATAACTGTAATTTTTGCCCCCATTTTAACAAATCGTAAAAAAACACCCCTTAAAAGGGGGAGGGCGGGAATGAAATGTTCTACAAAAATTTTCGCCATAAAATTTTACTATTTGAGTCGGAACACACCAAAGCCCAAATCTCAACACAAAAACCCAAAAAACGAAGGATCTGGCAACGGGTTCTGATAGAGGGGGGTAAAAACAGAATAACGTGTATCGGCGTTTTGAAAGTTTACGTCTGAAGGTCATTTTAGAGGGGGATCAATATTTCCCCCTTATTGCAGATTGTTATGAATAAATCAGCATAGGAAACTGTGTGATCCTTACATTTTGGATTTAGGATGTCTTCAGCAACATTACTTACAACACTATGGGGGTCTTTTGATCCCTTTTGTGGAAAAGGGTAAATATCACCCCTGAAACAGGTGTATAGCGAGTCAAACTTTTGATCATAAGTTGAGTTTTAAGTTTTGGTGTACAGTACAGGACCTACAGTATAATTTTGATCTGATTTTGACTCGCAAAACACCTGTTTTAGGGGTTATTTTTATCCTTTTCCACAAAAGGGACCATAAAGACCCCTAGATTGAGGAGCTAGAGGGTTAAAATGTTCTACAAAAATATTCGCCATACAATTCTACTATAGGTCTCTGAATACAACAAAACACAAAACTCAACTTAAATGGCAGAAATAAGTCAAAACTTAAAAACCATTTTTAGATTTATTTCGTACTTTTTCGAATTGGTGCTTAATCTAAAAATGAATTTTAAGTTTTGACTTTTTCTGGCATTTAGATTGAGGTTTGGGGTTTCGTCTATTTAGAGACTTATAGCAGAATTTTATGGCAAATATATTTGTAAAACATTTGGGTGATTTTTACCCTTTTCCACAAAAGGGACCATAAAGACCCCTGGATTGTGGAGCTAGAGGGTTAAAATGTTCTACAAAAATATTTTCCATAAAATTCTACTATAAGTCTCTGAGTACACTAAAACACAAAACTCAACTTAAATGCCATAAATAATTCAAAACTTAAAAACCATTTTTAGATTTATTTCATACTTTTTCGAATTGGAGGTAAACCTAAAAAAGGATTTTAAATTTTGACTTATTTCTGGCATTTAGGTTGAGTTTTGTGTTTTGGTGTATTCACAGACTTGTAGTAGAATTTGTATATTTTTGTAAAACATTTTGACTCGCTAAACACCCGTTTTAGGGGTGATTTTTTCATTTCTCCAAAATGGAAACCGTAAAGACCCCTAGATTGTGCAGCTAGAGGATTAAAGTGTTTAACAAAAATATTTTCCATAAAATTCTACTATAAGTCTCTGAGTACACTAAAACACAAAACTCAACTTAAATGCCATAAATAAGTCAAAACTTAAAAACCATTTTAAGATTTATTTCGAACTTTTTCGAATTGGTGGTAAACCTAAAAAAGGATTTTAAGTTTTGACTTATTTCTGGCATTTAGGTTGAGTTTTGTGTTTTGGTGTATTCACAGACTTGTAGTAGAATTTTATGGCAAATATATTTGTATATTTGTATATTTTGACTCGCTAGACACCCGTTTTAGGGGTGATTTTTACATTTCTCCAAAATGGAAACCATAAAGACCCCTAGATTGTGCAGCTAGAGTGTTAAAGTATTAAACAAAAATATTTGCCATCAAATTGTACTATAAGTCTCAGAATACACCAAATCACAAAACTCAACTTAACTGTCAGAAATAAGTCAAAACTTAAAAACCATTTTTAGATTTATTTCTTACTTTGTCGAATTGGTGGTAAACCTAAAAAAGGATTTTAAGTTTTGACTTATTTCTGACATTTAGATTGAGTTTTGTGTTTTGGTGTATACAGAGACTTTTAGCAGAATTTTATGGCAAATATTTTTGTAAAACATTTTGACTAGCTAAACACCAGTTTTAGGGGTGATTTTTACCTCTATTTCACAAAAGGGACCATAAAGACCCCACATTGGGGGGTTTTCCAATAAGGATGATATGATTTTGAAGTGACGTTTCGGCCATTTGTCGTTAAATCATGATCTGTCATTTGTTTTTCATTGTATTCAGTAGTGTTTACAATTTCATCATTGGGAGATATACGCACAAACAACGTTTACAAATTATTCAGTTTTATTATGAAAATAATCGTTCTCCAATTGCAACTTTTTGTGCGCTAAACCCATTTTTTTTAAATCCAAAAAAAAGACACTTTCCAGTCGAGCTACGACCTTGAAACCCATGAGCAATATTTTAGCTCTCGTTAAGAACTATCTTTTTTCCATTGACCGATTGTGGCTAGGTGCCACATAGCAAATGAAACTCTTGAATTGTTGCGAGAAAAATTTGGACATTCGATTATTTCGAGAAAATTCTGATATTGAATGGCCTCCAAGAAGTTGTGATTGGTCTTTCGAAATAAACCAGACTCTCTTCAAGTTTTACAAGTCAATATTGAACGTGCCATTCATGACATACGACTTGATTTAGTGTACAAAGTGCTCGAAAATTGGGTTCATCGAATTCGTTTCTGCAGAAGAAGTCGTGGAGGCCATTTGAATGACGTTTTATTTAGAACTTAATTGTATCGATTGTACTTGACAATAAATAAAAAACTTTTGAATTTCCCTAACAATAAGTGGGGTTTTTTCAAAGAAATCATATCACTTTTATTGGAAAGCCCTATATAAAGAGGGGTCAATGACCGCCAAATTATTGATATTTAGATTTTTTATAAAAAATGTAAAATGGTCAGTGACCATTTTAAGTATTCTGGTTTTTATTTTAATAATATGTTAAATGAACCCTAGAATATTTTTTTGATAAAATTTTATTTTAAATATAGTTTTCTAAATAATCCAATTTTTGCTCAATACGTGTTATTTTTGTTTTCTTTAATGACAAGCTCGAAATTAAGTTCTGTATTTGTTTACTTATTTTCCAATATTTCATTTTTTTTAATTATTATTTTTTAAAATTTTATTTTAAATATAGTTTTCTAAATAATCAACTTTTTTGTTTTCTTTAATGACAAGCTTGAAATCAAGTGTTGTATTTGTTTATTTATTTTCCAATATTTAATTTTTTTCCAATATTTAATTTTTTTTTTAATTTTATTTAATTCTTCTCAATGAGATTGTTATCAAAATTAAATCAATTTTATTTGGAATGACCCTTAAACGTTTTTTGGAAAAATTTTATTTACTTTTTATCAATGAGATTAATAGCAGAATGGAAATGAGCGGAGTACTCTTTGCGGATGAAACATTTAGATAATTTTTATTTGCATATTTGTACAAAGGGACATTAAGCTTATCTATGAGCTCTACTGTTTGAATATCAACATTAAATTTCTTCCTCCTCTTCCTCATAAAAATCCTTGTCCCAGCGACAAGCGACATCGACAAATCACTGTCTCATTACAATATCCAACTGGTAAAGGAGCCACCATAAAGCTGGCCCCCAGCAGAGAAAATATCTGTGAGTAAATGGCAAACTGTTCAGACATGTAAATGGTTGCCCTGATAATATCCCTTAGCATTAATGTGGCATAAAAACTGAACTTTTTATGATTTTTCATAATTATTAAACAACACAAAATGCCACGGATGAGAGAGTATTTCGTAATTTTTTTTTCAGTCAAAATTGCATACATAACACTATGCAACAAAATTTTTTGTCCAAGGGAAGTGGATAACAGTTTCTGGTGCAACTAGGTGCCACAAACACGAAAAAAATATTAAAAAAAATTTTATGGTAAATATTTTTAAACATTTTTTTTTTAATTTTTTTTTAAATTCCAGCTTTCATGGAAATTACATTCAGTATTTGGACCATACTTTTTCAAGTATACGCCTGATTGAGCCGTGTTATGCCTCAAATTAAAGGGAATTAATAATACTGCTAATATTGCTTTTACGTAGAATCTTTGGCTTAGTAACAGTCGTCAAAAATAGGAGAAAAAAATATATATTTTTTTTTTAAAAACAACACTTTTTCCTGTTACAAAAAAAAACATAAAAAATAGAAAACAATCGAAAAAATTATGGAAAAAAAATTTTATTAAATTTTTAAAATGCTAAAGAAGAAAACACTGTCTATTTGAAAAAAAGAAAATCTATGGATAGATGTAAAAGTTATGAGCCATTTTGTAAATGTTAGGGAAATTCAAAAAAATCTTGTTTCAAATTTTTTCGTTTTTAAATGATGTTTTTGCTTATATTGAATTCGACATATGTGAGAGAGACATATAAGAGACATTGCTCTTGCATTCTATTTTATGAGGATTGATGTCAGACATTATAAAATTATAGAGAGGACGAGGTTTTATGGCCGTTCGTAACCCTCCATAAAACATGATATGCCATGTGTGAGAGCTATATTGGATGAGATCTGCTCAGATAGAGGGTTATTCAATAATATTTGTGGTTTTTTATATATGTATTTTATTATTATTTTTATTATATGTACGCAATACAAAGTAGTACGCGGCAGTCTTGGAAATATTTGGCTTCTACGTTCGAAGCAAACTATATGTCAGCTACAGGTACTGCAACGAATGAAATTTCTTATTAATAAATTAGTGTAATTCAGCGCCTTAAAGAGATAAGTTAATTTTCTGAAAAATATTATAAAGTTACATTTCGAAGTATGAGTAAACGGCAAAGAACTTTTCAATGTGTAAATGAGCCCGACAATTTCTGCCATATCTGCGGAAAATATGTAATTAAAACCAGTAAGGAAAGGATAAAGTCGGGCGGGGCCGACTATATAATACCCTACACCACTCTCGTAATATTGAATAACTCTGATATATAAATTTTGTAATTCATGTATAAATTGTTTACATAAATGTACTTTTGGGACATTTTATACTTAAATAATACCCTGTACCACAGTATGGTGTAGGGTATAAAAACGATTGGATCTAAAGAGCCAAATCGGATGAAACATATATATGGGAGCTATATCTAAATCTTTACCGATTTTCTTTAAATTCGCCAATGTTGGTTCATGGATCAAGAAACTCTACCATTCTAAATTTCAAAACGATTGGATGTAAAATATAGCTTCTATAGAACTAAAGGGCCAACTCGGACGAAACATATATATGGGAGCTATAGCTAAATCTTAACCGATTTTCTTCAAATTCGGTAGTGTTGGTTCATGGATCAAGAAACTCTAATATTCTAAATTTCAAAATGATTGGATGTAAAATACAGCTTCTTCAGGACTAAAGAGCAAAATCGGACGAAACATATATATGGGAGCTATAGCTAAATCTTAACCGATTTTCTTTAAATTCGCCAATGTTGGTTCATGGATCAAGAAACTCTACCATTCTAAATTTCAAAACGATTGGATGTAAAATATAGCTTCTATAGAACTAAAGGGCCAAATCGGACGAAACATATATATGGGAGCTATAGCTAAATCTTAACCGATTTTCTTCAAATTCGGTAGTGTTGGTTCATGGATCAAGAAACTCTAATATTCTAATATTCTAAATTTCAAAATGATTGGATGTAAAATACAGCTTCTTCAGGACTAAAGAGCAAAATCGGACGAAACATATATATATATGGGAGCTATAGCTAAATCTTAACCGATTTTCCTCAAATTCGGCAATGTTGGTTCATGGATCAAGAAACTCTACCATTCTAAATTTCAAAACGATTGGATGTAAAATACGTCTTTTTTAGGACTAAAGGGCCAAATCGGACGAAACTTATATATGGGAGCTATAGCTAAATCTTAACCGATTTTCTTCAAATTCGGTAATGTTGGTTCATGGATCAAGAAACTCTACCATTCTGAATTTCAAAACGATTGGATGTAAAATATAGCTTCTATAGAACTAAAGGGCCAAATCGGACGAAACATATATATGGGAGCTATAGCTAAATCTTAACCGATTTTCTTCAAATTCGGTAGTGTTGGTTCATGGATCAAGAAACTCTAATATTCTAATATTCTAAATTTCAAAATGATTGGATGTAAAATACAGCTTCTTCAGGACTAAAGAGCAAAATCGGACGAAACATATATATATGGGAGCTATAGCTAAATCTTAACCGATTTTCCTCAAATTCGGCAATGTTGGTTCATGGATCAAGAAACTCTACCATTCTAAATTTCAAAACGATTGGATGTAAAATACGTCTTTTTTAGGACTAAAGGGACAAATCGGACGAAACATATATATGGGAGCTATAGCTACATCTTAACAGATTTTCTTCAAATTCGGTAGTGTTGGTTCATGGATCAAGAAACTCTACCATTCTAAATTTCAAAACGATTGGATGTAAAATACAGCTTCTATAGGACTAAAGAGCCAAATCGGACGAAACATATATATGGGAGCTATAGCTACATCTTAACCGATTTTCTTCAAATTCGGTAGTGTTGGTTCATGGATCAAGAAACGCTACCATTCCAAATTTCAAAACGATTGGATGTAAAATACAGCTTCTATAGGACTAAAGGGCCAAATCGGACGAAAGATATATATGGGAGCTATATCTAAATCTGAACCGATTTCAACCAAATTCAATAGCGATCTTAAAAGCTGCGAAGTACTCTAAACTGCAAAATTTCAGAACGATCGGAGTGAAATTGCGACCTGTAGTCGACGAACAACTTTACATGGACAGACGGACGGACGGACGGACATGCTTAAATCGACTCAGCTGCCGTGAAACAAACTTATAATACACTGTACCACAATGTGGTGTAGGGTATAAAAATCGACTTGCGTTTAGTAAAATAATAGAAGAAATATATGTGTAATATTTTGGTATACGAGTTAAAAATATGAACACACCGTGGACACCTAGTATTTTGTGTAGTTCGTGCCATGTAAATCTTACTCGATGGACTAGTGGAAGAATGCGGTAAGTACATTACAATTAATGTATTACAATGTTTTGTGTGGAATAAAACGTTTTAATTTTAGACTTCACGTGCAATTTGGAATGCCAATGATTTGGAGACAACCATTCATTCACGATACTGACTGCTATTTTTGTCTAAGTTAATAGATTGGAGTGGGAAGGAGCATTCGCTGGAATTACGCTGAAGTTAAATCTGTCACTTTGCCATTTGCACATTCGGAAACAATACCAATTCCCAAGTGTCCTAGTGTAGCTAACAGCCTAATAACGGAAACATCATCAAGTTCAACTGAGTACTCAACTCTGAGCGATTCAAGTTTGAGTCAGTTTCAACTCATTGATCTAGTGAGCGATTTGCAACTGATCATAGATAAGGCAGAACTACTTGCATCTGGGATGAAACAGTACAATATTTTGGCCCCCGATGTTAACATATCATATTATAGAGTCCGTGATATACCTTACAAACAATTTTATACAACTGTGGATAACAGATGCTTTTGCAAGGACATTCCCGGATTGTTCGAGGAACTTAATCAAACATACAATCCAAAAGGAATGGCGGTTACTTGTTGACAGCAGTAAAGAAAGTTTGAAAGCAGTACTTTTACACAACGGAAATCAGAAACCGTCGATTCCCATTGCCCAATCCTGTCAACACTAAGGAATCATACGAAACAATGGCTAAATTGATAAAATACATAAAATATGAACAACATGACTGGAAAATTTGTTGCGATTTAAAAGTAGTTGGGATGTTATGTGGAATGCAAGGCGGATATACAAAATATTGCTGTTTTTTTGCCTCTGGGAAGATCATTACAGAAGGAAGAAATGGCCAACAAGAAAAGACATTACATTGGATGAAAACAACATAAAATACACACCTTTTGTCCAAAAAGAAAACATTTTTTGCCACCACAGCATATTAAGCTGGGGCTCTTTAAAAATTTTGTAAAAGCCTTAAGGAAAGATGGCAATTCACTCTCATATTTAAAAAGTTTATTACAAAAGTCTTTCTTTTCAAAAAAAGTCGAAGAAGGAGTTTTTGATGGGCCTAAAATAAGGAAACTGATGAAAGATGTATCATAATTTCGAATCATATTTGACGTCAGATGAAAAATTGCAGCATGGATGTTGTTCAAGCTTGTACTTTCAAATTTCCTTGGATTCAATAAAAGCTCGCAATATGAAACAATGATTAATGATTTGTTAAAAAATTATGAAAAAATTGGTTAGAAATATATTTTTTTATATTTACAGGGTGGCTGATGAATATTGCTACATTAAGAAACTCAAATAACTTTTTTTCAGTGTATGGAATTCAGTTTTTTTGTATTCATGTTAAAGCTCATTAAATTTAATTAAATATAGCTTAATTAGTTTTAAAAATAATGGAATTTAAATGCCCCCCCCTGCTTGTAGATGCATGTGCGGCATCTTACCAAAAAGTTGTTCATTACTGCTTGGAGAGTTGAGACGGGAATAGCGAAGTTTCTGGATATCAGCCTTATTGGGAAATCCACCATTTGAAGCGACTTCTGGCAAAATTCCAAGCGAATCGGAAAGTCTGCTGAGTTCACTTTGTTGGCCATTTGAATTTTATATGGGAATAACTGCAAATCTTTGTGCATAATTGACTGCAATGCCTGTCTGCTTATACCCATTTGAGCGGTATAAGCAGACTGCTTTGAGCAGTATAAGGTTCTTGTCGAAACTCTTGGATTGTTTTGTATGGCATCTGCTACAGCAGCGATTGTTTCCTCCGTCCGAACTGAAGGGTTTCGATGGTAAGGTCTTCTGTTGACTGTCCCATGCTCGGAAAAATAGTTAACAAGTCTCTTTATGGTCCATTTGCTCGGAGGATTGCCGCCAAACGTGCCCCTATACGCTCTTTGAACCAAAACTACGGACTTCAGTGCGTAATAGCGGCGGACAATCCAAATTCTTGTTTCAGTGTTCCAGTTATCCATTTTTGTTAAATCTAAAAATCAATCTGCAAAATAAAAAAAAAAAATAACCAGATTCATTTAATAGAAAAAAAGTTATTAAATTTTTTTTTTGGTAGCAGCTTTCATCAGCCACCCTGTATGTATATATTCTTCCAACTTATTTTTCGCTTTATTATTATTCCAACAGGTGTAAATATGTCCCTCAAAATTCATTTCTTGCATTCTCATTTAAACTTTTTCCCCGGGAATCTTGGCGACGTAAGTGACGAACATGGCGAAAGGTTTCACCAAGAATTGAAGTCCATCGAGCGGCGTTGCCAAGGGCACTGGGCATATGAAATAATGATGGGAGATTATATTTGGTGCCTCATTAGAGAAACCGATTCCGAAATCTACAGACGTCAACAAAGAACTCACACATACTTCTAATGAAACTTGTTCATGTAAATAAACTCAAATGTACACAATATAAATAAAAGTAATAAATAAAATCGCTATTTAAACAGAAATTAAAAAAAAACCGATTTTTTGAAATTCTCTTACCTCTACCAAAAGGGCTATAATTTCTACATTTATCCATAGATTTTTTTCAAATAGGCATTATTTTCTTCGCTGGGATGCAAACTTTTAAAAAATAAAATAAAATATTTTTTTTCGATTTTTTTCTATTTTTTATGTTTTTTTTGTCCCAGGATATTTTTATACCCTACACCACACTGTGGTACAGGGTATTATAAGTTTGTTTCACGGCAGATGTTTGTAACACCTGAAAATAACATAGCTAGACCCACCTTAAAGTATACCGATCGATTCAGAATCACTAGCTGAGTCGATTTAAGCATGTCTGTCCGTCCGTCCGTCCGTCTGTCCATGTAAAGTTGTTCGTCGACTACAGGTCGCAATTTCACTCCGATCGTTCTGAAATTTTGCAGTTTAGAGTATTTCGCAGCTGTTAAGATCGCCATTGAATTTGGTTGAAATCGGTTCAGATTTAGATATAGCTCCCATATATATCTTTCGTCCGATTTGGCCCTTTAGTCCTATAGAAGCTGTATTTTACATCCAATCGTTTTGAAATTTAGAATGGTACAGTTTCTTGATCCATGAACCAACATTGCCGAATTTGAAGAAAATCGGTTAAGATTTAGCTATAGCTCCCATATATATGTTTCGTCCGATTTTGCTCTTTAGTCCTGTAGAAGCTGTATTTTACATCCAATCATTTTGAAATTTAGAATGGTGGAGTTTCTTGATCCATGAACCAACACTACCGAATTTGAAGAAAATCGGTTAAGATTTAGCTATAGCTCCCATATATATTTTTCGTCCGATTTGGCCTTTTAGTTCTATAGAAGCTGTATTTTACATCCAATCGTTTTGAAATTTAGAATAAACAATTTAAACATGAACTACAAAATTTATATTTCAGACTTATTCAATATTACGAGAGTGGTGTAGGGTATTATATAGTCGGCCCCGCCCGACTTTCTGCCTTTCCTTACTGGTTTAAATATAAAACTACTTTTTCCAATTTGTTTAATGACTGTTACTAAACCACTATTTCTAAGTGAAAGACATATTTCCAGCATTGGTAGCCCACATTAATAGCTTCAATTTAACGTATAAGTCAAGCATATACTCCAAAAATTATAGTGCAAATACTAAGGGTACCTTCGACGATAATAGCATTTTTAATAAAAAAATTTTTAAAAAAAAAATTATCCATAAAAAATTTTTGGTTTTGATTTTATATGACAGTATGCCACAATCTATAAAAAAAATAATTTTTAGGTCTAGGAAATAAAAAAAAATTTTTTTGTTGCGTAGTGTAATCAGGAAGTGAGGGAGGAAAAAAACTGGAAACTTAAATGTCTAGTTTCCTTAGGTCCTGATAGCAGTGAATATTCTTCGAGGCTAAATTAAAGATTACTATAATGTGTAGGACTAAAGGGGACAAATGAAGAGAAGTAGGAAAAAATCAGTTGTGTAAAGGAACTAAAGGTTAAATCTAAGACAATAATAATGTGTAGGATTTAACGAAAAAATAAAAACCAGTAAGAAAATGTCACTCAAGTTAACCAAATGAAATATACCCTTACGAAGTGGAAGTAACAGTTTGCGGCAACTACATTTTCCAGCTAAACTTTGGAAAAAAAATCAATTTTCAAAAACCAAAGACCAAAACTACTTCTTTAGAATTTAAATCTAAATCGCAGAGGGCATTCTATACAACGATAACTCCGTTCTAAGCTATGCTAAGTCCAAAAAGGTAGTTTTTCAGGAGAGACGATCAAAGTTTGATGAATTTTTTTAAATTTGTGTGGTATTCCTTTATAATGCAAATCGCGTGACCTGTACTGTTTTGTGAATAACTATTGATTGGGTTGACGGATTAACACCAAGCGCTGACTGAATATAATTGGGAATATTTAGAAATAAAAAATGCAATCTCCCCAAAAACATGCTAACTCGACTAAGCATGTTTTAGAATGGAGCTATCTATATCGATGCAGGTCATTCGATTTACACTATAAATTTAAAATGGGTTTTCCAACAAGAGGTGTTATTTTGAATCACCCGGTATTTCGGTAGCTGTCACCTTTGAAGCTTTTATTTTTTGACGTTTGACAAGTAGAAAATACGCCATTACTATATAATACCCTACACCTCCCTAACAATGCGATAATGGTCATTGCGATAATAATGTGTAATAATTGCTAAATGGGTAAGAACATATATATGTGCATATATCTAATTCTGAACCGATAATCGTTAAATTAAGCAATATTCGTTCCTAAAACATCTTTCTGGAGAATTTTGTAATGATAGGAAGAAAGTACAACTTCTATAGCGCTGTGTAGCCAAATCAGGAGGAACATATATATGGAGGTTATATATAAATCTGAATCGATTTTCCCTGAATACTCATTCATGTAAAAGAGAAACGTCTTTCTGTCGAATTTCGTACTGATCGGATATAAAATACAGTCTCACAGCGTTTAGATGTCAAATCGGGGTTAACATATATATGGGGGCTATATGTAAATCTGAACCGATTTTCTCCGAATTTGGCAGTATTCCTTCACGTAATAAGAAACCTCTTTCTGCCGAATTTCGCTGTGATCGGATATAAAATACAGTTTCTACAGGGCTTGAATTTCAAATCGGGGGTAACATATATATGGCGGCTATATCTAAATCTGAAGCGATTTTCTCCGAATTTGGCAGTATTCCTTAATGTAATAAGAAACGTCTCTCTGCCGAATTTCGCTGTGATCGGATATAAAATACAGTTTCTACAGCGCTTACATGTCAAATCGGGGGTAACATATATATGGGGGCTATATCTAAATCTGAAGCGATTTTCTCCGAATTTGGCATTATTCCTTCATGTAATAAGAAACCTCTTTCTGCCGAATTTCGCTGTGATCCGATATAAAATACAGTTTCTACAGCGCTTATATGTCAAATCGGGGGTAACATATATATGGGGGCTATATCTAAATCTGAAGCGATTTTCTCCGAATTCGGCAGTATTCCTTCATGTAATAAGAAACCTCTCTCTGCCGAATTTCGCTGTGATCGGATATAAAATACAGTTTCTACAGCGCTTACATGTCAAATCGGGGGTAACATATATATGGGGGCTATATCTAAATCTGAAGCGATTTTCTCCGAATTTGGCATTATTCCTTCATGTAATAAGAAACCTCTTTCTGCCGAATTTCGCTGTGATCCGATATAAAATACAGTTTCTACAGCGCTTATATGTCAAATCGGGGGTAACATATATATGGGGGCTATATCTAAATCTGAAGCGATTTTCTCCGAATTTGGCATTATTCCTTCATGTAATAAGAAACCTCTTTCTGCCGAATTTCGCTGTGATCCGATATAAAATACAGTTTCTACAGCGCTTACATGTCAAATCGGGGGTAACATATATATGGGGGCTATATCTAAATCTGAAGCGATTTTCTCCGAATTTGGCATTATTCCTTCATGTAATAAGAAACCTCTTTCTGCCGAATTTCGCTGTGATCTGATATAAAATACAGTTTCTACAGCGCTTATATGTCAAATCGGGGGTAACATATATATGGGGGCTATATCTAAATCTGAAGCGATTTTCTCCGAATTTGGCATTATTCCTTCATGTAATAAGAAACCTCTTTCTGCCGAATTTCGCTGTGATCCGATATAAAATACAGTTTCTACAGCGCTTATATGTCAAATCGGGGGTGACATATATATGGGGGCTATATCTAAATCTGAAGCGATTTTCTCCGAATTTGGCAGTATTCCTTCATGTCAGAAGAAACCTCTTTCTGCCGAATTTCGCTGTGATCGGATATAAAATACAGTTTCTACAGCGCTTACATGTCAAATCGGGGGTAACATATATATGGGGGCTATATCTAAATCTGAACCGATTTCCCCCAAATTTTGTATTGTCTCTTAGTGTATCACGAGACTACTCTCTGTCAATTTTTGTACAAATCGGTTCAAAAATGTTGCTTATACAGTGCATATATGCCAAATCGGAGGTACATATATGTATATGGGAGCTATTTGTAAATCTGAACCGATTTTAACCAAATAACAATAGGGATCGTCCTTGGGCCTAAATATATGTGCAAAGTTTCGTTGAGATCGGAGCATAATTGCGACCTGTACTTTGATTACAAGAATACATGCGCAGACAGACAGACGGACGGACAGACAGACAGACGGACATAGCTAAATCGACTCAGAAAGTGATTACAAGTCGATCGGTATAATAAACAGTGGGTCTATCTCTTCTCCTTTTGGATGTTACAAACAAATGCACAAAGTCATAATACCCTGTACCACAGTGTGGTGTAGGGTATAAAAATGGAATGATACACGATTCAACAACGCATTGAAATTATTAAAATTCACTACAAAAAATGGTGAAAATCTTGCAGTCGCATGAGGCCCATTTCCACCTCGGTGGCTACATCAACAAGCAAAATTGTCGCATCTGGGGCTCGGAAAAGCCAAGAGTTATTGTTGAGAAGCCTCTCCATCCTCAACGTGTGACTGTTTGGTGCAGTTTATGGTCCGGCGGCGGCGTCATTGGACCTTACTTTTTCGAAAATGAGGTTGGATCGAGGACATAGGGCAGCCACTTTGCGATTTCATTAAAAGGATATAGTCCTGTAAGCGTGGTCGTGGTGGCCATTTGGCTGATGTTGTTTTTCATTATTAACGGCATGCCTTCCTCAATATTATGAAATAAACATCCGATCATGTATCTCAAAAAATTGCATTTTTCTTTGAATACCAAAATAACACCTCCTGTTGGAAAACCCTATATTTCGAGAAAATCATTGCGGCGTATGATTGTTATTAATTTTATTAATATTAGCAATACGTTCAGGTGTTCTGCAAACTTTAAGTATGTATTTTAAAGTACTTGCTCAGTTTTAATTAATACAAAAATAGTTTTTCGCACGATTTTAATGTTACATTGATTTTTAAACCTTTGTAGGAGTCGTACCGAAAATCGTGGGCTAATATGGTGAGCTTAGATCAAGTTTAGAGAAAAAAATGTTCACATACAAAATTTGAAGCCACTTGGCCATTCCCTTTGAGAGTTATCGCACGCACAAACCAGACAGACAGACAGACAGACGGATATTAATTAAATGACGTAAAAAGTCTTAAAACTGATTTCAATATGCAGCAAAATGTTTGTCGAAGAGCTGTGCATAACATTTTCTGGTGTAATATGAAGCCTTTAAGACAAAACAAATATTAAAAACAAAATTCTACTTTAATTTTTTTTTATTAAAAAAAATTTCTTTAAAATTCACATTTTCTTGGAAGGTGTCTTTAGTATCTGGACCATATATTTTGAGCAATATGCTCGATAAAGTCCGGATGTACTTTAAATTAAAGGAAAATATGAGGACTACAAATGTTAGTAATGTGGAAACAGAAGTCTGGCAACTGTCTTTGAGAAAATTAGAAAAAAATTGATTAGTTTTCAATAAATCGTTTTTTTTGCTGTCACGGAAAAAACCATAAAAAATATAAAAAATCTCGTTTGTTCCATATCTTGAAAGCTATCATTCCAACAAAGAAAGCAATGCCTATTTGAAGCATATCTATGGATGAATGTAGAAATTATTATATATGGATAAATGTAGAAATTTATAGAAATAAGAGAATTTCTACAAAATTCGGTTTTTATAGTCCTCCCCCCCCACCTCTTGTGAACAAGGGTGTGTATCAGATGCTGGCAACCAAAAGTCTAACAAATCGATGGAGTGACCTAAGAGACCCCCAAGAATATTTTGCGAAAATCCGTTATGGGCCATCTTAAGACATTTTAACAATGTCCGACATTGTCCGTCTATCTGTCTGGTTGGTGCGTACGATAACTTTCAACAGGATGAAACGATTGACTTAAAACTTGGTATGTGTCAATATTTTTTTCTATCTCAGACAAAATCAAAAATGGACTATGTTGGTCCACTCCTTCGAGTACCTCCCTCACAAAGGGTAAAAAATTAGTAAAATATTAATTATCTCATAACTTCTATACTACTATTCAGAATCTTTGAACATACCACATATAGTATTAGTTTTATGGTCGCTATCATCTTGAGAAAAATGGGCGTTATTGCCACGCCCCTTTTGGTACCTCCCATACAAATGGACCATTTTGCACAAAAAGCTAAAGGCTTATAAAATTGATTCCAGTGCATAGAAATACTTACAATTTTGAGGAGAGTAATGCCTTTAGAGTACCTATAGTCCCGTGCAAAATGGGCGTTATTGCCATGCCCCTTTTGGTACCTCCCATACAAATGAACCATTTTGCACAAAAAGTTAACGGCTTATAACTTTGATGCCAGTCCCTGGAAATACTTACAATTTTGTGGAGAGTAATGCCTTTAGAGTACATATAGTCCCGTGCAGAATGGGCGTTATTGCCATGCCCCTTTTGGTACTTCCCCTACAAATGGTCTATTTTGCACAAAAAGTTAACGGCTTATAACTTTGATTCCAGTCCCTAGAAATACTTGAAATTTTGTGCACTGTTATGCTTTTATAGTACCTACAGTCCCATGAAAAATGGGCGTTATTGCCATGCCCCTTTTGGTACATCCCATACAAATGGACCATTTTGCACAAAAAGTTATAGGCTTATAACTTTGATACCAGTCCCTAGGAATTCTTGAAATTTTGTAGAGAGTAATGCCTTTACAGTACCTATAGTCCCGTGCAAAATAGGCGTTACTGTCACGCCCCCTTTTGGTACCTCCCAAACAAAATTTGCCAAAATAAAAAATAAGAGTTTTTTCCAATTTCCCTATTTTTACAATATGGGTCATAATTTATACATTCATCCATTAATATTTTGCAAATAGGCATTGTTTTCTTCGTTAGGATGATAGCTTTGTGGAAATGGAACAAACTCTATTTTGCAATTTTTTTTTCTATTTTTTATGGATGTTTTCGTGCCGGCAAAAATCTATGTTTTTGAAAAAATCGTTTTTTTATAAACTTTTTTAACGACAGTTACTAAACTTCCGTTTCTACGTGAAACTTATTTTTCAGCATTTCCAGCCACTATTATGTCCTTTAATTTAAATGGTATCTCGGCTTTGTCGAGCTTCCACTTCAAAAAATATGGTCAAAATATAACTTATGGTCCAAAGGTAACCTCAATGAAAATTGGAATTTTAGAAAAAAAAAATTTTTAAAAATTTTACTATATATAAAAAAAATGTTAAGTCTAGGACACAAAACAAAAATTTTTTTTTGCATAGTGTTATTATTAATTCTATTAATAAAAGCAACAAGTTTAGGTGTTCTTGAAGCTTCAATGATTTTAAAATATAAGATTTTCTCAGTTTTAATTACTACAAAAATTCTTTTTTCGCCGGCAATTTAATATTTCATAAATTTCTAAACCTTTGTGGGGAGAGGTACTGGAAATCATGAGCTCATTTTGTTAATCTGCAAACTAACATTTTATTTTTGGACATGTATGATCACATACAAAATCTGAAGTCATTAAGCTAATCCCTGCGAGACTTATCGCACTCACAAACCAGACAGACAGACGGACATAAAACAAATAAAAACAAAACGGTGAACTTGTATTTCTCTGCATTTGTTTCTTCATTTTGAAAATTTTTTATTTACATTTTTCAATTAATTAAAAACTGCACTAACCTTTACTTTTGTATTTTTTGTCTTTTCTTTCAGCTATGAAAGCCGCTTTACTTATACAACGCTGGTATCGACGCCATAATGCCCGCATGGAAATCAAAAGACGCTACACTTGGTCCATATTCACCAATTTGGAATATGCCGGCGAACAGGATCAAGTTGAGGTAAGGTATTTAAAAATTTATATAAGAAAGAACATATTTTTTTAGTATAAAATATAATATTGTTACACAAGAAGATGCTTCATTAAAAATATTTAAATTACGAAAGAGTTATAGATGTGACAACTAGTTTCAAATAAAAGAAATAAATTGATTGATTTTAAAAATAATTTATTTTTATTTGAATCAATTAATTTGTACTTTTTCTGATTTTGTTGAAATGATAGCCATGCTCGAGGTAAATTTTTATTAGAATATTATATTTTATTAATATTTTTTTATAATATAATATTCTAATAAAAATTTACCTCGAGCTTGACTATCATTTCAACAATTTTGGATACTAAAAAGGTCGAATAAAAACCAAATTATAACAAAAAAAGATTTTATTTAAAAAAATTATCTGATTCCCATAAGTTTGAAATCAACAAAAAGTAAAATCTTTCGTTAAAAAAATATTGAAAGTTTCATTAACAAGCAAAATAATTAATTCAATTAAATTTTTAATTAAATTAAAAAAAATTATATACATAATGATTGAAATTCTTGCCAATTTATTTTACAAATAAAATGAGAAATACAAAAAAATAATATTTCAATAAGAAAAAATAATTTGAATTTTGTCAATTTCATTTAAAAAATTATCGATTCAGCTAAGTTTTTAATCACAGTAAAAAAAATATTAATACACGGGGCAAAATCGCCGTTTTTGATATGTTTGAATCGAAAGAAAATATACTTGGATCAAAAATTTTTAAATATTATATATTTTCGACCAAATAAATTTTAATTGAAAATCAATAAAATGTATTTAGAAGGCATATGTTATTATATTAGAATAAAATATATTTGCGAACTAATTATCTCAAATAAAATATGTGTTAAATAGAAATAAAATCATTGTTTATAAATGTTTCCAAATATATTTTATTAATTTTTTTTTAAAACTTTCCTGAATTTTTCGAATTTTAGTTTTAATTTTTTTTTATTAAAAATGGCATACTTAGCATTAAATTCTATTTGAAACCACTTGTTTTTATTTTCTAACTATTCCAATTCATTATTTTTAATTATAAAGAAAATTTACCAACATTAAAAATTTCTAAAAAAATACCTTTCAATTGGTGAAAACTTATAACAATTTAAGAATTGATATATATTCACGCAAATAGATCTTTGTTTGGGAAATAACATATCCAAATAAAAACCAGTAAGAAAAGGCTAAAGTCGGGCGGGGCCGACTATATAATACCCTACACCACTCTCGTAATATTGAATAATTCTGATATATAAATTTTGTAATTCATGTATAAATTGTTTACATAAATTTACTTTTGGGGCATTTTATACTTAAATAATACCCTGTACCACAGTGTGGTGTAGGGTATAAAAACGATTGGATCTAAAGGGCCAAATCGGACGAAACATATATATGGGAGCTATAGCTAAATCTTTACCGATTTTCTTCAAATTCGGCAATGTTGGATCATGGATCAAGAAACTCTACCATTCTAAATTTCAAAAGGATTGGATGTAAAATACAGCTTCTATAGAACTAAAAGGGCCAAATCGGACAAAACATATATATGAGAGCTATAGCTAAATCTTAACCGATTTTCTTCAAATTCGGCAATGTTGGATCATGGATCAAGAAACTCTACCATTCTAAATTTCAAAACGATTGGATGTAAAATACAGCTTTTATAGGACTAAAGGGCCAAATCGGACGAAACATATATATGGGAGCTATAGCTAAATATTAACCGATTTCAACCAAATTCAATAGCGATCTTAACAGCTGCGAAATACTCTAAACTGCAAAATTTCAGAACGATCGAGGTGAAATTGCGACCTGTAGTCGACGAACAACTTTACATGGACAGACGGACGGACGGACGGACGGACAGACATGCTTAAATCGACTCAGCTAGTGATTCTGAGTCGTTCGGTATACTTTAAGGTGGGTCTAGCTGTGTTATTTTCAGGTGTTACAAACATCTGCCGTGAAACAAACTTATAATACCCTGTACCACAGAGTGGTGTAGGGTATAAAAATTTAAAAAAAAAATTTACCATAAATTTTTTTTTTAAATGTTTTTTTTCGTTTTTGTGACACCTAATTGCACCAGAAACTGCTATCCACATACCTTGGACAAATTTTTTGTTGGATAGTGTAATTAACAGGCGTACAAGTGAAAAAAGCAAGAAATTCGGGTTTTTACCCTTAAATCCGGATTTTGGGGGTGTCCGGGGAATTGCAAAAAAAGATTCGTGTTTTACTCGAAAAGACCTACAGGAGAAATATTATCGCGTCATTTGCTTCTCAACTTGAGTTTATTTTGTAGCACTGTGTAATTTAATGAAAACAAAATAATAAATAAATTTACTAATATTTTTTGGGACTCAAGATGAGGGGATTCATAAGTCGGTTTACCCGACTGAACTTTCTTACTTGTTTTTAAACTCCTTAACTATTGAGCATAATTAATATTATCATTTTCGTGACAGCCACATTTGTAATTAAAAAATAATTGATTTTATTAATTTCATGATTTAAATTGATTTGTGTTATTTCGTCTCTTTAAGGAAAAGGGTCTTAACATTTCGGTTCAGCTGACCTCAATAACCATATTCACTAGTTTTCAATTTCATTGTTGCCTTTTGGTGGTGGTGGTCAGTGTAATTTTCAAATACCATTTCGAATTGTTTTTTTTTGGTTTTTGTTTTCTTCTCCTTTTATTTCCATAGTTTTATGTTCATTTATTGTGGTCGAGTTTAAATAGATTTTTGTGGTTCGGCCAGAAAAAACTGTATGAACTGTGTCATGATAACAAAACCTACACCTGCACCGCGGCAGGTGGTCCGGGTTTTCTCCACCAACCTCGCCTTCTCGTGAGAAGGAGGTGGAGAAGGTGGTAAAAGCTTTACATGTTTTCCAATCGTGTGATATTTAGGGTTAGCTTTGGAATTGCATTCAACATTTTTATGGTTTCCATTTTCAATACCATAAAATAGTTCAACAAAAAAAAAAACAGAAATACAATAGTCTACAGATACTATGTAGACATTTAACAACCCACTAACAATTTGTGGCTGACGAAATTTATAGTTAATGGGGCTCGTCATAAATAGATCAACATTTTAGTTGTTTTTTTCTAGTTCTTGTTGACCAATTTTCTATAATTATGTGTTGGTTTCGTGAATTATAAATATTTTATTACTGACATTTTCCTGTACAAATTTGTGAACTTTGATTTACAAATTATGGCCATGAGTAAAAAAGTAAAATTTGAAATTTAAATGTAAATGTAAACATGAAAGAAAATTTTAGTCCCACTAAGGTATACACTTTGTAGGAAAAATATACTATAAAATTTGGTAGTTTGTGGATGGAATAGTTTAGTGGAGGAGATTACATATCAATTTCTACTGCTCAAAAGTGTAACAGTGAGGATTTTTCAATAACTTGAGAATTTTCCTATAAATTAAGAAAGAACTATAAATCTTGAATTTTCCTAAAAAAAAATCTTGGATTTTTTTCTATAAATTGAGGATTTTTATATTAAATTTATAATTAATTTATATCAATTTATATTATAAACTGAGGATTTTTTCTATAAATTTTGGCTTTTCCCAGAAATTGAAGATTATGTTATGGGTTTCTGATTTGCTATAAATTGAGGATTTTTCTATAATTTTAGATATTTTTCTATATATTGAAGATTTTGCAATGCGTTTTTGATTTTCTACAGATTTTTCTATAATCCATTTTTCTATAAGTTTTGATTTTTCTTTTCTTAAGTTGAGGATTTTTCTATAAATTGCGGATTCAAATGAATTTGCCTAAAAATGTAGGGTTTTCCAATATATTGAGGATTTTTTTATATATTTAACATTTTCCTATAAATTGTAGATTTGTCTATAAATTGAGGATTTTTCCATAATTGAAGATTTTTCTATAAATCGAGAATTTGTCTATAAATTGTGGATTATTTTATAAATTGAGAATTTTCCTATAAATTCTGAATTTTTCTTTAAATTGAGGAGTTTTCTATCAATCTTGATTATTTCCTAAAAAATTTGAACTTTTTCTATAAATTGAGAATTTTTATATATATTTTACATTTTCTATAAACTGTAGATTCTTTTCTATAAATATAGGATTTTTCTGTAACTTTCTGATTTTTCTGTAATTTGATGAATTTTTCTACGAATCTTGAATTTTTCTTATAAAATGAAGACTTTACTACAAGTTGTGAATTTTTGCGCTTTTCTATAAATTGTAGATTATTTTATAAACTTCTGATTTACTAAACATTTTTTTCTAATTTGGGGACTTTTTTATAATTTTGATTTTTTTCTATAAATTGAAGATTTTTTTATATATTTTACATTTGCTATAAATTGAGAACCATTTTCATTTTGTCGATTTTTCTATAAATTTTGGATTTTACTATGAGTTCCTGATTTGCTAGAAATCTTTCTGTAATTTGAGGATTTTTTGTACAAATCTTAAATTTTCTATAAATTGAGGATTTTTTATATATTTTAAAAATTTCTATAAATTGTAGATTTTTCTATAAATTGTAGATGTTTCTAAATATTGTAGATTTTTCTAAAAATTCTAGATTTTTCTATAAATTGTAGATTATTCTATTAACTTAAGATTTTTCTAAAAGTTTCTGTTTTTCTATAATTTGAGAAATTTTTCCATAAATCTTGAATTTTTTCTATAACTTGAGGATTTGTGTAGAAAATAGGATTTTTTTTTATATTTTTAATTTTTCTATAAATTGTAGGTTCATCTATAATTTAATATTTTTCTATAAATGGAGAATTTTCCAATAAATCTTAATTTTTTCTATAATTTTAGGATTTTTTTATAAATTCAGAATATTCCTATAAATTCTAAACTTTTTTATAAATTGAGGATTTTTCTTTAAATTTTAAATTTCCCCCAAAAGTTTTTAAATTTCCTAAAAATATTGAATTTTTTGTATAAATTGATTTTGATTTTTCTATAAATTGGGGATTTTTTGTACATTTTCTATAAATTGCAGATTTTTCAATAAATTGTAGATTTTTCTATAAATTTAGGATTTTTCTATAAGTTCTAATTTTCTATAATTTGAGGAATTTTTTTTTTTTATAAATTTTGTGTTTTTTTGCTGTAAATTCTTGATTTTTTCTATAAATTATTGGTTTTTTATAAATAGAGAATTTTGTTACAGTTTTCTATAAATTTTAGATTTTTCTATAATTGAATATTTTTCTATAAATCCAGAATTTTCCTATAAATCTTGAATTTTTCTATAAATTGGTAATTTTTCTATAAATTGAGAATTTTCGCTATAAATCTTGAATTTTTCTATAAATTGGTAATTTTTCTATAAACTTGCATTATCCTAAAAATATTGAATTTGTTGTATAAATTGAGGTTTTCAATAAATTTTAAATATGCTTTAATTTCAGGATTTTTCCATAATTGAAGATTTTTCTTTAAATTGAGGATTTTTTCTATAAATTGAGGATTTTTCTATAAATTGAGGATTTTTCTATAAATTGAGGATTTTTCTATAAATCTTGATGTTTCCTAAAAATCTTGAATTTTCCTAAAAATATTGAATTTTAGTATAAATTTAGGATTTTTTTATAAATTGAGGATTTTTCTATAAATTTATTTAATCGAGAATTTATCTATAAATTGTGGATTATTTTATAAATTGAGAATTTTCCTATAAATTCTGAATTTTTCTATAAATTGAGGATTTTTCTATCAATCTTGATTATTTCCTAAAAATTTTTAACTTTTTCTATAAATTGAGAATTTTTATATATATTTTTTTAGAAAATGAACTGTAGATGCTTTTCTATAAATATAGGATTTTTCTGTAACTTTCTGATTTTTCTGTAATTTGATGAATTTTTCTACAAATCTTGAATTTTTCTTATAAAATGAGGACTTTACTACAAGTTGTGAATTTTTCCGTTTTTCTATAAATTATAGATTATTTTGTAAACTTCTGATTTACTATACATTTTTCTCTAATTTGGGGACTTTTTTTTAAAAATTTTGATTTTTTTTTCTATAAATTGAAATTTTTTTATATATTTTACATTTTCCTATAAATTGAGAACTATTTTCATTTTGTTGGTTTTTTTTTATAAATTTTTGATTTTTCTATGAGTTTCTGATTTGCTAGAATTCTTTCTGTAATTTGAGCATTTTTTGTACAAATCTTAAATTTTCTAAAAATTGAGGATTTTTTATATATTTTAAATTTTTCTATAAATTGTAGATTTTTTTATAAATTGTAGAATTGAGTATTTTGTATATATTTTAAATTTTTCTATAAATAGCAGATTTTTTTTATAAATTGTAGATTTTTTATAAATTGTAGATTTTTCTATAAATTGTAGATTTTACTATAAATTGTAGATTTTTCTATAAATTGTAGTTTTTTTCTATAAATTGTAGATTTTTCTATAAATTGTAGATTTTTCTATAAATTGTAGATTTTTCTATAAATCGTAGATTTTTCTATAAATTGTAGATTTTTCTATAAATTGTAGATTTTTCTATAAATTGTAGATTTTTCTATTAATTTAAGATTTTTCTAAAAGTTTCTGTTTTTCTATAATTTGAGAAATTTTTCCATAAATCTTGAATTTTTTCTATAACTTGAGGATTTGTGTAGAAAATAGAATTTTTTATATATTATAAATTTTTCTATAAATTGTAGGCTCTTCTATAATTTAATATTTTTCTATAAATCAAGAATTTTCCAATAAATCTTGAATTTTTCTATAATTTTAGGATTTCTTTATAAATTCAGAATATTCCTATAAATTCTAAACTTTTTTATAAATTGAGGATTTTTGTATAAATTGAGGATTTTTCTATAAATTTTAAATTTCCCCAAAAGTTTTTAAATTTCCTAAAAATATTGAATTTTTTGTATAAAATGATTTTGATTTTTCTATAAATTGAGGATTTTTTGTATATTTTACATATTCTATAAATTGCAGATTTTTCAATAAATTGTAGATTTTTCTATAAATTGCAGATTTTTCTATAAATATCTAATTTATAATTTTATAAATTTTGATTTTTTTTCTATAATTTCTGGATTTTTTCTGTAAATTTTGTTTTTTTATAAATTGAGAAATTTTTTACAGTTCTCTATAAATTTTAGATTTTTCTATAATTGAATATTTTTCTATAAATCGAGAATTTTCCTATAAATCTTGAATTTTTATAAATTGAGGCTTTTTCTATAAACTGATGATTTTTCTATAAACTTGAATTTTCCTAAAAATATTGCATTTTTTGTATAAATTGAGGACTTTTCTATTAATTGTGGATTTTTCAATAAATTTTAAATATGCTTTAATTTCAGGATTTTCCATAATTGAAGATTTTTCTTTAAATTGAGGATTTTTCTATAAATTGAGGATTTTTCTATAAATCTTGAATTTTCCTAAAAATATTGAATTTTTGTATAAATTTAGGATTTTTTTTATAAATTGAGGATTTCTCCATAAATTGAGAATTTTTCAACTAATTGTAGATTTTCTATAATTTCAGGATTTTTTCTATAATTGAAGATTTTTCTTTAAATCCTTTTTTCCTTAAATGGAGTATTTTTCTATACATTGAAGATTTTTATATATGTATATTACATTTTTCTGTAAATTGTAAATTTTTCTATAAATTGAAGGTTTTGCTATAAATCGAGAATTTTTCTATAAATCGAGGATTTTCCTATAATAATTGAATGCTGTCTTTAACGAGAGGATTTTGCTATAAATTGAATTTTCCTAAAAATCTTGAGCTTTTTCTATATATTTTACAGTTTATATAAATTGTAGACTTTTCTATAAAGTAAGGATTATTTTCAAGTTTCTATACAGTTTTCTAAAATTTGAGGATTTTGCTATAAATCTTGAATTTTTCTATTGAGGATTTTGTATACATTTGAAATATTTCTATAAATTGAGGATTTTTCTATAATTTGATAATCCATAATAGATATTCTATAATTTCAGGAGTTTTCTATAATTGAGGATTTTTCTATAAATTGGCGATTCTGCTATAAATTGAAAAATTTTCTAAAAATTGAGGATTTATCCTTAAATCTTGAGGATTTTTGTATAAATAGACGAATTTTGTATAAATTGAGGAGTTTTCTATAAATCTTAAACTTTCCCAAAAGTATCGAATTGTTTTTATAAATTGAGGACTTTTCTATTATTTGTAGATTTTTCAATCAATTCTAAATATTCTATAATTTCAGGATTTTTCTATAAAATTAGATTTTTTTATAAATCGTGGATTGTTTTAATAAATCGCAGATTTTTCTATAAATTGATGACTTTTTTGTAAATCTTGAGTTTTCCTAAAAATCTTGAATTTTCCTAAAAATATAGAATTTTTGTATAAATTGAGGATTTCTCTAAATTTCAGGATTTTTGTATAATTGAAGTTTTTATATAAATTGAGGATTTTTCTATAAATTGAGGAATTTTCTATAAATTGAGGATTTTTCTATAAATTGAGGAATTTTCTATAAATTGAGAATTTTTCTATAAATTGAGGATTTTTCTATAAATAATGAATTTTCCCATAAATTGAGTATTTTTCTTTAATATTTCCTTAAATGGAGAATTTTTCGATAAATAAGGGATTTTTATATATTTTTACTTTCCTATAAATTGAGGATTTTCCCCTAAAAATTTTGAATTTTCCTAAAAATCTTGAACTTTATACATAAATTGAGGAATCTTTATATATTTTACATTTCCTATAAATTGTAGATTCTTCTATAAATTTAGGATTTGTTTTTAAGTTCCTGATTTTCTATACATCTTTCTTTAACTTAGTTATGTTTTTGACTATTGAGTTCGAGAACGTTGTTTTTGTTTTCTGTTAAACAGAAAAACAAACCTTCTTTGAAAAAGAAGAATAAGAAATGTGTGAAATGTATTAAGGTCACTGGTTGGTGGACGATATCGTTTCGGAAGCACCTTGGACAAAATACCCTGTCAATAATTGGCACAATATGAATATCTTTAATTTAAGGAATTTTACCACAAATTTTGATTTTTTTCTATTAAGAATTTTTTATATATTTTACATTTTTCTATAAATTGTAAATTTTTCTATAAAGAGAGGATTTTTTTTGAGGAGTTTTCTATAAATCGGAAATTTTCCTATAAATTTTGAACATTGTCTATAATATAACATTTCCTATAAAATGAGGATTTTTCTATATATTTTGAATTTTCCTAAAAATCTTGAACATTTTCTATAAATTGATGATTTTTTATATATATTTTACATTTTCTGTAAATTGTAGATTTTTCTATAAATTAAGGATTTTTTTTAAGTTTCTTGAATTTATCCAAAATTGAGAATTTTCCTATAAATCCTGAATTTTTCTATAAATTGAAGATTTTGCTATAAATATTGAATTTTCCTATAAATCTTGAATTTTTCTATAAATTAAGAATTTTTCTTAAAATGAGAATTTTTCAATAAATCTTGAATTTTTCAAAAAATTAAGGTTTTTTCTACAAATTGACGATTTTGCTATAAATTGAAGAATTTTCTAAAAATTGAGAAATTTTCTATAACTAATGAATTTTCCTATAAATTGAGGATTTTTCCTTAAATCTTGAATTTTTCCTTAAATGGGGGATTTTTCTATAATTTCAGGCTTTTTTATATATTTTACATTTTTCTAAAAAATTTTAGATTTGTTATATATTTTACAATTTTTCTATAAATTGTAGATTTTTCTCTAAATTGAAGATTTTTTTTTATAAATTGAAGATTTTTCTATAGATCAAGAAGTTTCCTATAAATCTTCATGTTTTTTTCTATAAATTGAGGATTTTTTCCATAAATTCAGAATTTTCATATATATCTTGAATTTGTCTATATGTATATTGAAGATATTTCCATAATTTAAGGTTTCTTTCTTTTTACAAATTGTTATAAATTATGAATTTTCCAATAAATTGAGGATTTTTCTATAAAATGAGCCTATCAATTGAGGTTTTGTTTATATATTGAGACTTTTTCTATAAATTGAAAATTTTTATAAATTTTTGATTTTTCTATAAATATAAGGTTTTTTCGTGATTTGTCCCTAGGATGGATATAATTAAAGATTTAAAAACCGAAATAAAAACAAACAAAAATACAATTTTAGATTTCTCTATAAATTGAAGATTTTTCCATGTTTTGAATTTCTATATAAATTTGTGGATTTCTCTACAAATCGTGGATTGATTTAGTTGATTTCTATATAATTTTTGTTTTTTTTTTTTTTAAAAAATGGTGAAATTTTACATTTTCTCGAAAAAAGTGTAACACATTGAAGAAGTGATCTAAGTGACCTAAAGATGTTTTCGTTTCTGGAAAAAGTGCAGCATTTTCTTTGCCCTTTACACGAAAACTGCACATTTCTAACACATTTTTGAAGTTTAGAAATTGGAATTTTTTCAAATTCGACTGACTTCATTATTTCGACTTAAAAGGTGCAGACATTTTCTAGTATTTCATGTCGACGTTGTAACATTTTTTCCAGAAACGATATCACCATAAGTATCTTCGACGAAAATTCGGAAATTTTAAGTCATTTGAGCATTGTCCGTCTGTGTGAGCAAAAGATTAACTTAAATTTTTTGTTGTAATATTTTTACCTACCTCAGGCTAAGTTTGAAGATTATTTTTTGTTTAGAATATTTTTAATTTATTTATTTATTTAATTTATAATAATTTTAAATCTATTTGGTTCATAGAAAATTTTTTATATTCTTAAACATTTTCCTGTGGAAGAAAAAACGTATGAAATTGTATTAAATTAATGTCTGTGAAAAAAACTTTTCCTCTATAAAATATTTTTTAGCTAAATATTTTTTAATCTTCATATACGTAATAACTATTTAAATTGTTATTATAACTTTCGTAATTAAATTCTATTTTTTTTGCCTTGTTAACGGTATTTGCTTGCCTTTTCCATATCGTGTATTGGTAGTTAACAAAATATTTAGAACATGTTTCCGGTGGCTATATCTCACCTTAACTATTGTAATATTACAAACAAAAATAAGAAAAGACTTAATCACATATGTACAGGTCACTTAGGCTGGGGGTCCTTCAGTTATTTTTTTTTTTGCGAAACCCCAAAAACATGTCCTTGCAGCTGGCTGGTGAATTATGTGAACATTTCATGATATATCACAAATGCGAACAACACCATTTACCACATGTCATCATCATCATCGTTGGGATGAGAAGACTTTTTGGAACATTTACACGAAACGAAAGAGTTGCGTGTAGTATTCCACATGTCAGGCAATAATAGAAACACTTTCGAACTTTCATCTATAGAAATGGTTAACAGGCAAATATCTATATATGAACATATTTTTTCATATTACAGACAGCTCGATTAGAAGAGAACAATGTATACCTTTTCCTCTTCCACCATTTCCGTTTTCTATACACAGAAAAAAATGACAGTCAGTACAAAGCTGACTATAAAAAATAATAATTATATTTTTGACTATATCCTAAAATAGTCACAGCAACTATGGTCCTAATTATCGTAATAGTATAATTCTTTTTTTTTT
Organism: Eudasyphora cyanicolor; assembly: GCA_963930755.1. Lineage (NCBI taxonomy): Eukaryota > Metazoa > Arthropoda > Insecta > Diptera > Muscidae > Eudasyphora > Eudasyphora cyanicolor. The sequence continues at coordinate 28,740,851 of OZ005735.1, forward strand.
CTACAACCATTATATTATTCACTGAGAATATAACGATGCTGACTCTAATTTTTTTTCTGGGTGTACGATCAAAGCTTCACTCTATGCCAAAGAGTCCTGGCCAAGGACATCAGTTGCTCCTGTTATGCTATTTTGCCACAGGTATTTGGCAATGTTCTTTTGGTCGAGGTGTTTACAATGTTGTATCTTTAGTATTGTTGATTTTCGAAGTCCTCCTCCCATTTTGTATAGTTGGAATACTAGTTTATGTTGCATTTGTCCTCTTTTTCAAAAGGACTTCGAAGTAAGTCCTGCAGTTTGTTGCAATTAGAAGAGCTTCATAGAATGAAAAAATATAAGGTATGAGATGCAGATGTACAGAATCAGATTTGTATATAATTTTCTCGAGTTAAAATTCATAAATAGTTAAAATTTTAAAATTACCCAAAACGGATATCAGCCGAACATATTTGGGGTCTTAGGTCACTCCTCTGATGTGTTACACTTTTGGCTTGTAGCAAATGATATATACCCTCCTCTCTCAGGTGAGGGGATAAAAAGTTAATCCACATTTTTAATTAATCCTATATGAAGATTTTATTCAGATTTTTGTGGTACACCTTTAAGCATTTGTTTGCACTCAATTAGTAAACAAATATAAACAAGGAAAAGATATATTTAAAAAGATGTGCAGAATCGTAATTATAATTAAATTTCTTAAGATAAACATTTTTAAAAATTAATTGAAACGTTTGATGAATCTAAAATAGCTACCTACTGTTTTGTGGTACACTTTCCAGGGCTTCAGTGTACTTAAATTGTAGATACAAGTATATAATTGGGATGCCCTTTTAGTAAAGATATATGGAATATTATTTAAAATTTATTTCATTAAACGAAAATATTGAAAAAGTTAATTTACCATTTGGATGAGACATATATTAGGGCTAAACATTTTTTAGGAATATACCAAAATAGCTACCTTCAGTTTTGTGCTACACTTCCCAGAACTTTAATGCACTTAAATTTTAAAAAACATTTATATAATTAGGACGTCCATTTACTAGAGACATGTCGAATAGTATTTAAAATTAATTTGTTAACAAAAAATATCAAAAAAGTTATTTTACATTTTTTAATGAAACCTACACAAGGAGTAGCCAAATTTTTGTGGTACTCTTTTCAGCATTTAGTGCACTTAGTGGGTAAAATATGTAATACGACGGAAAAGCTTTATTTAGCCAGATGTGCAGAATTGTATTTATAATTAATTTTCTTATGTCATTAATTTAAGAAAATTATTAAAAAAAATGAGGAAGGTACTTTAATACCTAGCTACAATTTTAACGTAGGTTCGAGACTTTAATGAATTCAAATTAGGAAAAAAAATTCATAACAATGCTTTGCTCTTTAGCTAGAAATATGCAGAATCGTAGTTAAAATTCATGTTTTTAACCAAAAATATCAACAGTGTTCATTTTCATTTTTGTTAAAACCTATAAATGGGCTATCCAGATTTTTGTGGTTCACTTTTTTGCATTTCCCGGAAAAGCTTAATTTCCCAAGATGTGCAGAATCGTAATTTTAACTAATTATTTTTAGGTTAAACATTTATAATAAAAAAAATTGGAGGTTGGTACTAAAATTCCTACCTACAAATTTGTGGTACAGTTTACAGAAATTTGATGCATTCAAATTAATTAAAATGTGTATCGTTTAATAAAGATATGCAAAATTATAGTTAACATTTATTTTGTTAAGCTAAAATATCAAAAAGTTAATTTACATTTTTTGTTGAAATCTATAAAAGGGCTAGTCAGATTTTTGTGGTACACTTTTCAGCATTTTAGTGCACATAATTGGAAATAAATTGTATACCACTGAAAATCTCTCATTCTCAAGATGTACAGAATCGCAATTAGAATCAATTTTGTTAAGTGAAACATTTTCAAAAATTAATTTGAAATTTTGATGAATCTCTAAAATAGCTACCTACTGTTTTGTGGTACACTTTCCAGAATTTTAATACACTCAAATTAAGGACAAATTTTATCATCGCATTGCTATTTTGCTAGAGATATGCAGAATTATATTTCAAATTTATTTTGTTAACCAAAAATATCAAAAAAAGTTAATTTAAATTTTTGACAAAACCTACAAGAGGGCTAGATAGGTATTTGTGGTACACTTTTCAGCATTTGAATGCACTCAATTGGTAATAAAATAACTATCCCTGATAAGCTCTATATCCAAAAATGTGCAGAATGGTATTTATAATTCATTTTCTCAAGTTAAACATTTTGGAAAATTAATTAGAAATTTGGAGGAAGGTACGAAAATACCACAAAAAAATTTAGGTACATTTTTTGTGGTACACTTTCCAGGACTTTAGTGCACTCAAAGTTAGGACAAATTTATATCATTAAAATGCTCGTTTAAGGTGTTAAGGTAAAATATCAAAAAGTTAATTTAAATGTTTGGCGAAACCTGTATGAAGGCTAACCTGTGGTACACTGTGTAGAAACCTATACGAAGGCTAAAAATTAAAAATTAAAAATTAAAAATTAAAAATTAAAAATTAAAAATTAAAAATTAAAAATTAAAAATTAAAAATTAAAAATTTAAAATTTAAAATTAAAAATTAAAAATTAAAAATTAAAAATTAAAAATTAAAAATTAAAAATTAAAAATTAAAAATTAAAAATTAAAAATTAAAAATTAAAAATTAAAAATTAAAAATTAAAAATTAAAAATTAAAAATTAAAAATTAAAAATTAAAAATTAAAAATTAAAAATTAAAAATTAAAAATTAAAAATTAAAAATTAAAAATTAAAAATTAAAAATTAAAAATTAAAAATTAAAAATTAAAAATTAAAAATTAAAAATTAAAAATTAAAAATTAAAAATTAAAAATTAAAATTAAAAAAAAAAATTAATTAACCTCAAAATGCCCTTAACTTTTGATCTTCAGTTAGTAGCACAAAAATGTCCACATCTCCCCCAAAATGACAACACTAGGATATCGACGTTGTCGAAGGGAACACAAGGTCTAATTGACATATGTACGTATAGTCATGTCAGTTTTACAATTCATAATCGCTCAGAATATGTTAAATTCGTTCGTTTTATTTACCATTTTTGAGAGACATGAACACGAACCAAGAATACAGAAGCTGTCCTGCTTTCTAAGTACTGCAGATATCATTTTCCATCTCATACTGCAGTCAAATTGACCTTTTGACTAAAGCAATTTAAGTCATTTACTGTACTTATTGCTGTGTACTACTCATATATAATTAAGTAAAGTCCGAATGGCATGATTGACAGGGAAACACAGAGAGAGGGAACGAGCGGGAAAGAGAAAATTAAGCAAAATTAGCATGTTTGTTTTGATCTCTCATGCAATATCCTATTATAAGCTTGTTGGACTTAATAATGACTGGGATGATGGATAGATGACTGTATAAATGAATGTCTCAATGACGGCGGAAGGATTGAACAAACGGATATGGGGAAATGAAATTGATTGCATTTGTACACGGAATCAAGCAAAATGTTACTTTTTTGCAACTTTGTTCGTTTTTTTGTAAATAATGTAATTTTTTTGTTTTTTTTTTTATTTCAATTGATATATACAAAGGAAATTGTAACACAAACTGCTTATTATAGAGAAATATGAATGACTAGAGTAAGGGTTATTATTTTGGACAGAAAAAGGTCAATCATGCAATTTGGGGAGCGACATAATTATATTTGAACAACGGAAACCTTAAGAAAGACCAAAGAGCTTTCTGGGCTAGAAAAGGTTTTTTTTTTTCAAACATCAAATATTGTTTCAAAATAAGTTGTCGTATTTAAGCCATTTCATTCTTTTTTATAATCCATTATTACTTTGACTATAAAATATGGTAACATATTTTTACATTTCTGTACAAAAAGTACTAAGCTCGAAAAAACTGAAACGAGGAAAAATATTTCGTAATTTTAGAGATGTTCAACCAAAGATATACTACTAATCTTTAAAATAAGAACATTTAATACATACAATTTCTTTATAATTATCTTATGTCAATTTTGAAGTTTTTACGGCAAATACACTGTATTTATTAAATTAAAGACATCGCGTACTTAAATTTAAGACAACTGTCCTAATATTAAGAAAAATTTCTTAATTTGGATCAATAGGTTTTTAATACTAAAAGTACTAAATTCGAATAAACTGAAAAATCGCGATAATTTTTAACATTTTGAACAAAGACATCCTAAGCTATAAAATGGGAATATTTTATAAGTACATATACTTCAAATTGAGAAAAGTCTTTTATATATTTTTTATTTAAATTTTAAAGATTTTGCCCTTAAGAAGTTGTAATCTTTAAATTAAGGTCATTTGGTACTTAAAATTAAGATATTATCTGTAGTTTTAGGAATTTTGTCTTAATTTGAATCCATTGCAATTTAATACTAACAGAGTACTAAATTCGAAAAATTAAAAACGTGGAAAAATCGCCCTTATTTTAAAGATTTTGTGCCAAAGATGTCCAATCCTTTCAAATACGAACATTTAATACTTAAAATTAAGAAAATTTCTTTAATATTATATTATATTAATTTTAAAGAATCTAATCCAAAGTAGCTGTGATTATTAAATTAAGGACATCACGTACCTTAATTTAAGACAATTTCTGTAATTTCAAGGAAGACATCTTAATATTAAATTTTAAGTAAGATCAGGACATCTTTGTCGCAAATTCTTTAAAAGTAAGGACATTATTTTGCAGTACAATGGACCTACGAATCTTTGTTTGAATTTTATACCGAAACTCTCTGTGGTTTGACAGAGGGCCGAAGTACCTATGTATGATTGAACAGACTGAAGTCTCTGTTCTGTAACAGTAGACCGAATTAGTTGAACAGTGTATCGAAATTCCTAGACAGAAGACTAAAGTCTCTGCAGTTTAAAGTTCACTGTTCAAGCCTCAGTGAACCGAAGTTTCTGTGCTTGACAAGTAGACTGAAGTCTCTGTGGTTGAACTGTGGACGGAAACTACAGTGCTTCAACAGTAGAATGATTGTTTTTGTGGTTGAATAGTAGAAAAAATCAATATTGGTGCAAAAATCTATATATGTGCTTGAACAGTGAAGCCAATTCCCTGTGCTTGATCTGCATATGTCTCTGTGATTGAATACATATTAGCAAAAGATCTATATTGTGAAACAGTAGATTAAAGTATCTGTTGCTGAACAATGGACTAGGATGAATAGAGGACTGTAGATGGAAGCCTATATTGTTGAGCAGTATATCGATGTCCCTGTGCGTAAGAAGTAGATTGAAGTACCTGTTGTTTTGCAGTGGACCGAAGCATCATTTATTAAACAGTAGACCGAGGCTTCTATAGAGTACAGGATTCCATGTAATTGATCAGTCGATCGAGGTCTCTGTGTTTGAAAAGCATATGTGCTTGAACAGTTAACTTAAGTCTCTATATTTGAACAGTAGAAAAAGTCTCTTCTTTTAAACAGTAGGATGAATTCTCTCCGGTTGGACAGTGCATTACTATGGTTGAATGCACGTCGAGGTCTTTGTTATTGAACATAGAATCGAAGTTCCTGTGCTTTAACGGTAGGCTGTTGAAGTTAAAAAGAAGTATCTCTAATTTAATTGTAGACCGAAGTCTCTGTGGTTGAACAAAGGACCGAAGTATCTTTGCTTGAACAGTAGACCGAAATATTTTATGCTAGAACTGTATAGAAGTACCTAGGAGGACTGAAGTCCATGTGATCGGGGTCTCTATGTTTGAACAGCAGACCGAATCATCTGTGCTCGAAAGGTAAACATAAGTCTCTGTTGTTAAATAGTGGACCGAAATATATTTTCTTGAACAGTAGACCGAAGCCGGTATAGTTGAGCAGAAGAAAATGTATCTATAGTTGAACAGTAGACTGAAGTCCCCGTGCTTGTGCTAGACTGAAATATATTTATTGGCTTCAAAATTAGACTGAAGTATTTGTCATTCAACTATAGACCGAAGTTCCTGTGCTTCAGGAGAGGACTGAAGTCCATGTGATTGAACAGTAGACCAAAGTTTCTTTTGTTGAACAGTGCTTCCAAGTGTCTCTTTTGTACAACAATAGACCTATAAGACGTATCGTATATGCGGTTAAACAGCAGACTAAACTCTTGAACATTGCAACGACGTCCCTCTGCTTGACCAGTCGAAGTAGTAGAACAAAATCCGTACTGTGGATCACTAGATAAAAGTCTCTGTTGCTGAAGAGGCTAAGTTGCACAGAGGATCTCTATTTGAACAGTAGACCGTCTTTCTAGTTAAAAATTGTTCCGAAGTCTCTGTGCTTCATGCAGAAGACCGATGTTGTAGTCTTTGATTTAGTTTACCGAAATATCAGTTGTTGGACAGTAGATCATAGCCTGTATGCTTGGACAGACGAATATCTTCAGCAAAGGACCAAGTTGCTGTAGACCAAAGACTCTATGGTTAAACTGTAGGTCGAATTCTCTACTGTTGAACAGTGGACCCAAGTCCCTGTGGTTGAACCGTGGAATGACCGAAGTTCCTGTGCTTTAAAACTAGACAGAAGTCTCCCTGAATAGTAGAGATAAGTCTTTGTAGTTAAACACTTTGCCGAAATTCTTAAAGCTCAGACCTAAGTTGAAATTCTTAAAGCTCAGACCTAAGTCTCTGTTCTTGAACAGTAATCCGAAGTCTCTCGGCTTAAACAGTAACCCGAAGTCTCTCGGCTTAAACAGTAACGCGAAGTATATGTGACTAAACTGTGGATCGAAGTCTCAGTAGCTGAAAAGCAACCCAAAGTATCTGTTGTTGAACAGTGGATTGGCGATCAGGTTCAATAAAGAATCGATGTAAACCAAAGACTCTATGGTTGAACCGCAGGTCGAAGTCTCTGTTAAAGAACAATGGACCGAAGTCACTGTACTTCAGCAATTTACCGAAGTCCCTGTGATTCAACAGTGGACCGCAGTCTCTACGCTTGAACAGTTGACTAAAGACTCTGTACTTGCAGTTGAAAAGTTTACCGATGTCTCTGTTGTAGAACAGTAGAGTGGCGTCAATAAAAAAAGTTCGCGTTGTTCAAAGCATATATGCAAATTTTGGCTTATTTTAAGTATATTCGCAAAATATTTCGTTTCTGCGATTGCGAAATTAAGGGCTACTTGCGTTTCTAAAAATCAGATTTTTCCACAAAAATATAGTAAATTTTTATTACTTTTAGGAATTGACCACTGGAAATTGAAATGTGGACCATTATTTATAGGGCGATGTGACTTCCTTTTAAAAAAATTGGTATACATATAAAGTCACGTTTTTCTCAATTTTATTGAAATTTTTGCTGCATTTTTTTTCTCAAAATCGGAAAAAACTTGTACGATTTTGGTCCGATTTTCTCTTTTCATGGCTCGTTATAGAACTGCTGATCTCTAGAATTACATTTTATAAAATTTTAACCCTTTGAAGTCCGTAAACTTTTTATTTGATTTTTAGTCCCAAATGGTTTAAAGCAAATTAATTGCCATAAAAATTATCCTATACTCATATTTTAACCTAAAACTAATAAAAAAAAACAAGAAGTCTGGGGGTTAAGAAATACTGTCTGCAATGCTTTGGAGATGTGGGACTTTGAAATCAGTTCTCAATTATTTCATATTGGGCTGCTCTCATACTGTGCCAATTACACTACGCAATAAAAAAAATGTTTTTTTGTGTCCTAGACCTAAAAATTATTTTTTTGTATAGATTGTGGCATACTGTTATATAAAATCAAAACAAAACATTTTTTTACGGATACATTTTTTTTAAATTTTTTTTTATTAAAAATGCTATTATCGTCGAAGGTACCCTTAGTAATTGCACTATAATTTTTGGAGTACATGCCCGATCAGGTCGACTTATGCGTTAAATTTAAACTATTAATGTGGGCTACCAATGTTGGAAATATCTCTTTCACTTAGAAACAGTGGTTTAGTAACAGTCATTAAACAAATTGGAAAAAGTAGATTTTTTTCAAAAAAAAAAAAAAAATCCTGGGACAAAAACAACATAAAAAATAGAAAAAAAAATCGAAAAAAAATATTTTATTTTATTTTTTAAAAGTTTGCATCCTAGCGAAGAAAATAATGCCTATTTGAAAAAAATCTATGGATAAATGTAGAAATTATAGCCCTTTTGGTAGAGGTAAGAGAATTTCAAAAAATCTTTTTTTTAAATTTCTGTTTAAATAGCGATTTTATATTCATTACTTTTATTTATATTATGTACATTTGAGTTTATTTACTTGAACAAGTTTCATTAGAAGTAATTGTGAGTTCTTTGTTGACGTTTGAAGATTTCGGAATCGGTTTCTCTAATGAGGAACCAAATATAATCTCCCATCATTCTTTCATCCCAGTGCCCTTGGTAACGCCGCTCGATGGACTTCAATTCTTGGTGAAACCTTTCGCCATGTTCGTCACTTACGTTGCCAAGATTCTCGGGGAAAAAGTTTAAATGAGAATGAAAGAAATTCATTCGGAGGGACATATGTATTTACACCTGTTGGAATACATAAAGCGAAAAATAAGTTAGAAGAATACATACATATGTGTTATATATATAAATATAAAAAAATATATTTCTAACCAATTTTTCCATAATTTTTTAACAAATCATTAATCATTGTTACATATTGCGGGCTTTTATTGGATCCAAGGAAATTTGAAACTACAAGCTTAAACGACCTACATGCTGCAATTTCATCCGACGTCAATTATGATTCGAAATTCACATCTTTCATCAGTTTCCTTATTTTAGGACCATCATTCATCAGTTTCCTTATTTTAGGCCCATCAAAAACTCCTTCTTCGATTTTTTGAAAAGAACGACTTTTAAATATGAGACTAAATTGCCATCTTTCCTTAAGGCTTTTACAAAATTTTTAAAGAGCCCCAGCTTAATATGCAGTAGTGGCAAAATATCGGCTATACCAGAGGCATAACATACCAGCTACTTTTAAATCGCAACAGATTTTCCAGTTATGTTCATATTTTATGTATTTTATCAATTTAGCCATTGTTTCGTATGATTCCTTAGTGTTGACAGCATGAGCAATGGGAATGGCAATGGTTTCTGTAAAAGTACTGCTTTCAAACGTTCTTTACTGCTGTCAACAAATAACCGCCATTCCTTTGAATTGTATGTTTGATTAAGTTCCTCGAACAATCCGGGAATATCCTTGCAAAAGCATCTGTTATCCACAGTTGTATAAAATTATCACGGACTCTATAATATGATATGTTAACATCTGGGGCCAAACTATTGTACTGTTTCATCCCAGATGCAAGTAGTTCTGCCTTATCTTTGGTCAGTTCCAAATCTCTCACTAGATCAATGAGTTGAAACTGAGTTAAAAGCGATGACTTCCGACTCAAACTTGAATCGCTCAGAGTTGAGTACTCAGTTGAACTTGATGATGTTTCCGTTGGCTTGATGGCTGTTAGCTATACTTGGACACTTCCTACTCCTAATCTATTAACTTAGACAAAAATAGCAGTTGGCATCGTGAATGAATGGTTGTCTCCAAATCATTGACATTCCAAATTCCACGTGAAGTCTAAAATTAAAACGTTTTGTTCCACAAAACATTGTAATACATTAATTGTAAAGTACTTACCGCATGTTTCCACTACTCCATCGAGTTAGATTTACATTTACATGGCACGAATTACACAAAATACTAGGTGTCCACGGTTCGTTCATATTTTTAACTCGTATACCAAAATATTGCACATATATTTCTTCTATTATTTGACTAAACGAACGTCGATTTTTTTTAATAACATATTTTCGACAGATGTAGCAGAAATTGTCGGGAGCATATACACATTGAAAACTTCGTTGCCTTTTACTCATACTTCGAAATATAACTTTGTAATATTTTTCAGAAACCCGACTTATCTCTTTAAGGCGCTGAATTACAATAATTTATTAATAAGAAGTTTCATTCATAAATTCCGGGTTTAAGGTTCATAAGTTGCAGTACCTGTAGCTGACATATAGTTTGCTTCGAAAGTAGACACCCAATATTTTCAAGACTGCCGCGTACTACTTTGTATTGCGTACATATAATTTTACTACCTGTAGTAACTGGTAGGAAACCTCATAAATAAAAAACCACAAATATTGTTGAATGACCCTCTATCTGCGCGGAGCTCATCCTATATAGCTATCACACATGGCATATCATGTTTTATGGATGGTTATGAACAACCATAAAACCTCGTCCTCTCTATAATTTTATAATGTCTGACATCAATCCTCATAAAATAAAATGCCAGTGCAATGTCTCTCTCACATATAGCGAATTCAATATACACAAAAACATCATTTAAAAACGAAAAAATATGAAACAAGATTTTTTGGAATTTCCCTAACATTTACAAAATGGCTCATAACTTTTACATCTATCCATAGTTTTTTATTCAAATAGACAGTGTTTTCCTCTTTAGCATGCTGGCTTTTTGAAAATATAATAAAATAATTTTTTCGATTTTTTTTTCTATTTTTTATGGTTTTTTTTTGTACCAGAAAAAAGTGTTTTTTAAAAAAACAATTTTTTCCTCATATTTTTGACGACTGTTACTAAACCAAAGATTCTATGTGAAAGCGACATTTGCAGCATATGTAGCCCTCATAATTCCCTTTAATTTGAGCCATAACACGGTGCAATTAGTCTTATACTTGAATGTTTATGGTACAAATACTGAATGTACTTCCCATGAAAGCAGGAATTTAAAAAAAAAATTTGCCATATAAAATTTTTTTAATATTTTTTCGTGTTTGTGACACCTAGTTGCATCAGAAACTGTTATCCACTTCCCTTGGACAAAAATTTTGTTGCATAGTGTTATTGACAGAGTATTTTGTCCAAGGTGCCGATGAGGTTGCTTGGTAGCTTCCGAAGCGATATCGTCCACCAACCAGTGACCACCCTTAATACATTTCACACATTCTTATTCTTCTTTTTCAAAGAATGTTTGTTTTTCTGTTTAACAGAAAACAAAAAAAAACGATCTCAAACTCAATAGTCAAAAACAAAACTATGAAAAGTCATAACAGATCGAATAACAAAAAACAATGAAAAAAATTGACAATTTTATTATGGGAAAACCTGATTTTTAGAGGCTATTTAAACCGCAAATAGACCCTAATTTCGAAATCGCAGAAACGAAATATTTTGCGAATATACTTAAAAAAACCATATTTTTGAACAAGGCGACTTTTTTTCGTCCTCACAAATGAAGCCTCTCTACATATTGAACAGTAGACCAAATTCTCTGTGGATGAACAGTGGACCGAAATCCCTGTGCTTAAGCATTAGGAGAACTATTTGTGATTTTACAGTATACGGAAGTCCCTGTTCTTGAGGAGTTGAACGCAAAATCCTGTGCTTGATCAGTAGACCGCTACCGAACAATAGGACGAAATCGCTATGGTTAGGGAGATGTTGAATAGTTGAAAAAATACTCTGTTGTGGAACAGTAAAACCGCAGACTAAGTTATCTGAAGGTGAGCAGCAGTTCGGCGTTGCTGTACTTGAACACTGGACCGAAGTCACTGTACTTGAACAGTGAACCAAAGGTTTGTTGGTTGTCATTTGAGTCGAGTATAAGTGAGTGTCAGGTGTATAGGTTCTTAAATATTAAACAAGAAAGAAAGCTTAGGCGGGTAAACCGTCGGTAAACCGATTTTTTTGTGTATTGTAGGTACCGTTAAGCCATTACACTGTACACAATTTCAAGTCTTTGTATGCACTGGTTATAAAGTTATAAGCTATTAACTTTTGGTTCAAAATTGTCCATTTGTGTACCAAAAGGGCGTAGATACCAAAAGGGCGTGGCAACTTCGCCAATTTTTCTCGATGTAATAGTGACTAATAAACTAATACTATGTGTAGAAGGTGTCCAAAAAAAAACACCTTCCCGTCTACCTACGACCTTGGCACCCACGAGCAATATTTTAGCTCACGTTAAGAGCTATCTTTTTGCCATTAACCGATTGTGGCTAGGTGCCACACAGCAAATGAAACAATTGAATTGTTGTGAGAAAAGTTTGGAGATTCGATTATTTCAAGAAATTGTGATATTGTGAATGGCCTCCAAGAAGTTGTGATTAACACCATTAGACTATTTCTTGTGGGGTTATTTGAAGTCATTGGTCTTTCGAAATAAACCAGACTCTCTTCAAGCTTTACAAGTCAATATTGAACGTGTCATTCATGACATACGACTTGATTTAGTGGAAAAGTGCTCGAAAATTGGGTTTATCGAATTCGTTACTGCAGAAGAAGTCGTGGAGGCCATTTGAATGACGTTTTATTTAGAACTTAATTGTATCGATTGTACTTCACATTCAATAAAAAACTATTGAATTTCCTTAACAATAAGTGTGTTTTTTTCAAAGAAATCATATCACTCTTACTGGAAAACCCGTTAATTGTGTTTGCCTTATAAAATTTAAAAACCAAAGTGGGATTGGCAGAAGAGATTCTGCGGGGATCAGCTTGTATGTTATAAAGTTTTTAAGTATAATTTTAAGTGCAGCAATATAAGATTACGTTACAATGCTTTAAAATTTTTCCTCGGAGATACTATATTTAAATCATAATAATACAGTATTTTTTCGCTTAGCTGCATTGCACTTAAGTGCGTTTTATCCTTACCTGCAAAAAAGAGAAACTATTTTGAATGGTGGTTCGCTTTCATTAGAAAATATTATGTTTATGTGCATATTATTCAGCTAATAGCATTACAATGTCTTAAAATTTTTCCTCGGAGAGACTATATTTAAATCATAATAATACAGTATTTTTTCGCTTAGCTGCATTGCACTTAAGTGCATTTTATCCTTACCTGCAAAAAACTATTTTGAACGGTGGTTCGCTTTCATTAGAAAATATTATGTTTATGTGCATTTCGTTTAAGTGCATTTTATTCAGGTAATAGCATTACAATGTCTTACAATTTTTCCTCGGAGAGACTATATTTAAATTATAATAATACAGTATTTTTTCGCTTAGCTGCATTGCACTTAAGTGCATTTTATCCTTACCTGCAAAAAAGAGAAACTATTTTGAACGGTGGTTCGCTTTCATTAGAAAATATTATGTTTATGTGCATTTCGTTTAAGTGCATTTTATTCAGCTAATAGCATTACAATGCCTTACAATTTTTCCTCGGAGAGACTATATTTAAATTATAATAATACAGTATTTTTTTGCTTAGCTGCATTGCACTTAAGTGAATTTTATCCTTACCTGCAAAAAAGAGAAACTATTTTGAACGGTGGTTCGCTTTCATTAGAAAATATTATGTTTTCCTGGGAGAGACTATATTTAAATCATAATAATACAGTATTTTTTCGTTTAGCTGCATTGCACTTAGGTGCATTTTATCCTTACCTGCAAAAAAGAGAAACTATTTTGAACGGTGGTTCGCTTTTATTAGAAAATATTATGTTTATGTGTATTTCATTTAAGTGCATTTTATTCAGCTAATAGCATTACAATGTCTTACAATTTTTCCTCGGAGAGACTATATTTAAATCATAATAATACAGTATTTTTTCGCTTAGCTGCATTGCACTTAAGTGCGTTTTATCCTTACCTGCAAGAAAGAGAAACTATTTTGAACGGTGGTTCGCTTTCATTAGAAAATATTATGTTTATGTGCATTTCGTTTAAGTGCATTTTATTCAGCTAATAGCATTACAATGTGTTACAATTTTTCCTCGGAGAGACTATATTTAAATTATAATAATACATTATTTTTTCGCTTAGCTGCATTGCACTTAAGTGAATTTTATCCTTACCTGCAAAAAAGAGAAACTATTTTGAACGGTGGTTCGCTTTCATTAGAAAATATTATGTTTTCCTGGGAGAGACTATATTTAAATCATAATAATACAGTATTTTTTCGTTTAGCTGCATTGCACTTAAGTGCATTTTATCCTTACCTGCAAAAAAGAGAAACTATTTTGAACGGTGGTTCGCTTTTATTAGAAAATATTATGTTTATGTGTATTTCGTTTAAGTGCATTTTATTCAGCTAATAGCATTACAATGTCTTACAATTTTTCCTCGGAGAGACTATATTTAAATCATAATAATACAGTATTTTTTCGCTTAGCTGCATTGCACTTAAGTGCGTTTTATCCTTACCTGCAATAAAGAGAAACTATTTTGAACGGTGGTTCGCTTTCATTAGAAAATATTATGTTTATGTGCATTTCGTTTAAGTGCATTTTATTCAGCTAATAGCATTACAATGTGTTACAATTTTTCCTCGGAGAGACTATATTTAAATTATAATAATACATTATTTTTTCGCTTAGCTGCATTGCACTTAAGTGAATTTTATCCTTACCTGCAAAAAAGAGAAACTATTTTGAACGGTGGTTCGCTTTCATTAGAAAATATTATGTTTATGTGCATTTCGTTTAAGTGCATTTTATTCAGCTAATAGCATTACAATGTCTTGCAATTTTTCCTCGGAGAGACTATATTTAAATCATAATAATACAGTATTTTTTCGCTTAGCTGCATTGCACTTAAGTGCATTTTATCCTTACCTGCAAAAAAGAGAAACTATTTTGAACGGTGGTTCGCTTTCATTAGAAAATATTATGTTTATGTGCATTTCGTTTAAGTGCATTTTATTCAGCTAATAGCATTACAATGTCTTACAATTTTTCCTCGGAGAGACTATATTTAAATCATAATAATACAGTATTTATTCGCTTAGCTGCATTGCACTTAAGTGCCTTTAATCCTTACCTGCAAAAAAGAGAAACTATTTTGAACGGTGGTTCGCATTTATTAGAAAATATTATGTTTATCTGCATTTCGTTTAAGTGCATTTTATTCAGCTAATAGCATTACAATGTCTTGCAATTTTTCCTCGGAGAGTCTATACTTAAATCATAATAATACAGTATTTTTCGCTTAGCTGCATTGCACTTAAGTGCGTTTTATCTTTACCTGCCAGAAAGAGAAACTATTTTGAACGGTGGTTTGCTTTTATTAGAAAATATTATGTTTATGTGCATTTCGTTTAAGTGCATTTTATTCAGCTAATAGCATTACAATGTCTTACAATTTTTCCTCGGAGAGACTATATTAAGATCATAATATTACAGTATTTTTCGCTTAGCTGCATTGCACTTAAGTGTTTTTTGTCCTTACCTGCAAGAAAGAGAAACTATTTTGAACGGTGGTTCGCTTTTATTAGAAAATATTATGTTTATGTGCATTTTATTCAACTAATAGCATTACAATCTATTACAATTTTTCCTCGGAGAGACTATATTTAAATCATAATAATACAGTATTTTTTCACTTAGCTGCATTGCACTTAAGTGCGTTTTATCCTTACCTGCAAAAAAGAGAAACTATTTTGAACGGTGGTTTGCTTTTATTAGACAATATATATTATGTTTATGTGCATTTCGTTTAAGTGCATTATTCTACTAATAGCATTATGTCTCAACTTATTTTTCACTTACGGGCATAATTCATACAATATATTTCAGTTAGCTGCTTTTTAGGAAAAAGATCTTTTTCTCTGTCTTTACGTATTCCAAGTTTATAGGGAACTTGGAAGAACATTTGAGAGCAATTTTTAGAGAAGAGAACTCGTGTTATTTTCTGTACATTTTGTTACTGTTACAAAGAAAATAATGCAACAAATTGTGAGTGTAAGAGACGGGGTTGAAAAAAGCATTGTGTTTTTTGTATGTCTGCATGCAAAAGTTACACAATTTGATCATGCTTTGATCAAATTGAATGTAGAAATTGCATCAACATTTAACTTAAGTGCGCCTAGGGCGTGTATGTGAATCGAATAAGTACACATTTGTGCAGCAAAGTGAATTCAGTATTAAGAACTTTTCACTTAAGCGCGAAAAATGCCTGACAAAAGTACGAGTGACAGCTAAGCAAAAAATACTGCACCCTTTTTACCCCTAAAACTATTTAACACACATTTTATTAAAAACTACTAATTTAAATACGTTTTCTCTTATACTTCTAGCTTTATAATTTCTTCAATGCTTTATTAACACACATTCCAAATGTTGCTGCCGAAAAAAATCGTTCATATGCTTCCTCTACAGCTTCATCACTAGGTAAGTATTTCTAAAAATACAAATTTAAGTAAAAATCTGTCAAAATATATTTAGTCTTAACAGCCTATATCAATTTCAATTCAACATATTTCCAATTATATTGGGTGTTCCAAATCGAGACAATTGCAAAAAGCATTTTTTATTTTTCCCTAGTCCGCGGAATAGCCCCAAAATCCTACGACACACAGTGGGCTAAAATGGAAAAAAATGGACATAATTCTGCCATTTCAAAACCACTTATCGTATGGCGACGAAATTTTAGGTGTGTATGCAAGAGATGTTAGAGAGTTTAAGTTCGGAACTTGGGCCCCCTATCTCATACAGGGGCGGAGCTACAGGGCCCTAAAGTTGACCACCTCGGGTATACACAATGTTCATCGGCTTTTAACTTTTGAATGGAGTGTCCGGTTTTAGTGGATACTCCTAGACCAGACTTACAATAAACATTTTATAGGTTGAAGATATCTTGAATAGTTTCCGAGATATGTGGATTTTAAATTCGAATTTTTAATTTTTTCGCCGACTTTGCCTTCGACTTTAGCCAATATCTCAGTCAAAAGTTTACCTATTTTTTTCGCGTGTTTTTTTTATAGATTGCCAATAAAATTTATAATATCATGAAAAAAGAATCGATAAGATATGTGACGAAATAAGAAAGTTATGGCCCATAAAGTCAATTTTTTGAAAAAATTTCATTTTTGGAGATTTTTTGGCGAAAAAAGTCCAATTCGTATTTAGGTCTTGTGGAAAAAGTTTGTTGCACAAAGTATATCAAATTTATACTCATTTTAAAGGAGACGTTTCACAAAATATGCTAGAGAAAATCCGAAGCCAATATTTTAATTGGTGTGGTTGCCACCCTTCTCCGATTTGGACCTTTTTTTACATAAATTTCAAAAGTTTGATCGATATTCTCCAATCGCAAAGCTAAATTGTTAAATTCTTCTTTTTATTTATTTGTATTAGGGTGTAACAAAATCGACTTCAAAGGGAATCCCGAGCGCGGCTTTTCGTATCGAAGATATAGGACTAAAAGTAAAAAATCCCATTTTTGGGGATTTTTGATGTATTTTTTTGGGAATTGAGGGATTTTCAATTAGAAATTTCCACATGTTGCATTTGATTATTATTTCTAATATCAAAATAAAGAACTTTAAAAAAAATCATCGAAATATATACATTTTTAAGAATTTTATGCCGTATTTGCGTTTCTGTCTATATGCATATTTATACCCTACACCACACTGTGGTACAGGGTATTATAAGTTTGTTTCACGGCAGATGTTTGTAACACCTGAAAATAATACAGCTAGACCCACCTTAAAGTATACCGATCGACTCAGAATCACCAGCTGAGTCGATTTAACCATGTCTGTCCGTCCGTCTGTCCATGTAAAGTTGTTCGTCGACTACAGGTCGCAATTTCACTCCGATCGTTCTGAAATTTTGCAGTTTAGAGTATTTCGCAGCTGTAAAGATCCCTATTGATTTGGTTGAAATCGGTTCAGATTTAGATATAGCTCCCATATATATCTTTCGTCCGATTTGGCCCTTTAGTCCTATAGAAGCTGTATTTTACATCCAATCATTTTGAAATTTAGAATGGTAGAGTTTCTTGATCCATGAACCAACACTACCGAATTTGAAGAAAATCGGTTCAGATTTAGATATAGCTCCCATATATATGTGTCGTCCGATTTTGCTCTTTAGTCCTGTAGAAGCTGTATTTTACATCCAATCATTTTGAAATTTAGAATGGTAGAGTTTCTTGATCCATGAACCAAGACTACCGAATTTGAAGAAAATCGGTTCAGATTTAGATATAGCTCCCATATATATCTTTCGTCCGATTTGGCCCTTTAGTCCTATAGAAGCTGTATTTTACATCCAATTGTTTTGAAATTTATAATGGTAGAGTTTCTTGATCCATTAACCAACACTACCGAATTTGAAGAAAATCGGCTAAGATTTAGCTATAGCTCCCATATATATGTTTCGTCCGATTTTGCTCTTTGTTCCTGTAGAAGCTGTATTTTACATCTAATCTTTTTGAAATTTAGAATGGTAGAGTTTATTGATCCATGAACCAACACTACCGAATTTGAAGAAAATCGGTTCAGATTTAGATATAGCTCCCATATATATCTTTCGCCCGATTTGGCCCTTTATTCCTATAGAAGCTGTATTTTACATCCAATCGTTTTGAAATTTAGAATGGTGGAGTTTCTTGATCCATGAACCAACACTACCGAATTTGAAGAAAATCGGCTAAGATTTAGCTATAGCTGCCATATATATGTTTCGTCCGATTTTGCTCTTTTGTCATGTAGAAGCTGTATTTTACATCCAATCATTTTGAAATTTAGAATGGTAGAGTTTCTTGATCCATGAACCAACACTACCGAATTTGAAGAAAATCGGTTAAGATTTAGCTATAGCTCCCATATATATGTTTCATCCGATTTGGCTCTTTAGATCCAATCGTTTTTATATCTTACACCACACTGTGGTTCAGGGTATTCTTTAAGTATAAAATGTCCCAAAAGTAAATTTATGTAAACAATTTATACTTGAATTACAAAATTTATATATCAGAGTTATTCAATATTACGAGAGTGGTGTATTATTATAGTCGGCCCCACCCGACTTTAGCCTTTCCTTACTGTTTTTTTTTTTAATTTTTCCCTACCTTCTTGTACTTGCTAGTTATTATATCTTGTAGATCACATGTTTTTATCAAAAAATAATAAAATTTAGTAAGATTTACCTTTCAGAAAATATTGTTTTGTGGCACTATTTCTAGGAAACCCTTAATCATTGACAGGTATAACCAGTAAGGAAAGGCAGAGAGTCGGGCGGGGCCGAATATATAATACCCTACACCTCCCTAACAATGAGATAATTTCTAATGAAAAATCCCTCAATTCCCAAAAAATACATCAAAAATCCCCAAAAATGGGATTTTTTACTTTTAGTCCTATATCTTCGATATGAAAAGCCGCGCTCGGGATTCCCTTTGCAGTCGATTTTGTTACACCCTAATACAAATAAATACAAAGAAAAATTTAACAATTTAGCTTTGCGATTGGAGAAAATCGATCAAACTAATACAAATAAATAAAAAGAAAAATTTAACAATTTAGCTTTGCGATTGGAGAAAATCGATCAAACTTTTGAAATTTATGTAAAAAAAAGTTCCAAATCGGAGAAGGGTGACAACCACACCAAATAAAATTTTGGCTTCGGATTTTCTCTAGCATATTCTGTGAAACGTCTCCTTTAGAATGAGTACAAATTTGATATACTTTGTGTAACAAACTTTTTCCACAAGACCTAAATACGAATTGGACTTTTTTCGCCAAAAAATCTCCAAAAATGAAATTTTTTCAAAAATATGACTTTATAGGGCCGTAACTTTCTTATTTCTTCACATATCTTATCGATTCTTTTTTCATGATATTGTAAATTTTATTGGCAATCCATAAAAGCGAACAAAATCGATTTATGGACTGAGATATTGGCTAAACTCAAAGGCAAAGTCGGCGAAAAAATGAAAAATTCAAATTTAAAATCCAACCTATAAAATGTTTATTGTTGAGTCCAATTTTCGAAGACTCGTTCGAGCATTTCGACTAGTAACTGGCGAATGACACGCGTAAACGATGTTCAGGCGTAAGTCTTTTCATGATGAAAAGCCAAACAATACTTAACAAAAATAACATGACAGCATGACACGACTCACACGTGATCTGTCAAAAAAAAAAAGGCTATTGAAAAAAGTATCTCTACTTGGATCACTCTATAAAAATTTGGTTTTTGCAATTGAGCTTTAATATTCTCTATCGCACTTTTGGATTTTTATACCCTTCACCATAGGATGGGGGATATATTCGTTTTGTAACAGCTCTAAATATTGATCTAAGACCCCATAAAGTATATATATTCTTAATCGTCTTAAAATTCTAAGACGATTTAGCCATGTCCGTTCGTCCGTCTGTTATAATCACGCTACAATCTATAATACTTGAGCTAGGTTGCTGAAATTTGGTATAGATACTTCTTATAAAGGGTCCGCCAAATAACTTTTTTTTTTGAAAACATCGCGCAAAACATCTAGTGTTGCTTCGGCTGTGTGGCACGTAGCGTGGCCCGATAACGATCGCCATTGACTGTAACGGCCAATCCTTGCTCATTTTCGAAGAAAAATGGCCCAATTATGCCTCTGGACCAAAATCCACACCAAACAGTGACTCGTTTTGGCTGTATCGGCTTTTCAATGTATCCGTGCGGGTTTTCTGTGCCCCAAATGCGACAATTTTGCTTGTTTACATACCCGCCAAGATCAAAATGGGCTTCATCTGAAAAGATGATTTTTTGGCAAAATCGGCATCTTCTTCCAGCATTGTTCAAGCGTATACACAACCATATTCGTTCAGCGGAAAGATAAAACTAATTATCTGTCAAATCAGACATGAGCTAAGTTTTACCATTCACGAAATAAGCACTAGTTGAAAACAAAACGTTGTCCGTCCGTCTGTTGTAATCACGCTACAATCTATAATACTTGAGCTAGGTGGCTGAAATTTGGTACATATACTTCTTATATCTGCAGGTTGAATACTGAAAATGGGCAATATCGGTCCATTTTTTGGATATAGCCCCCATATATAGCATCTCCACGATTTAACTTCTTAACGTCATAGACAACTGATGGGGCTGAAAATTGATAATTGGGGTTTATTTATACCCGATATCCTGCACACGAACAACGGTAGTCATAGGTCCATGTTTTGATATAGCCCCCGTACAAAGGTTCCTCTAGATTTGACTTCGTAACGCTACAAAAACCTCAAATTTCAACGAATTGGGCTGGAATTTGATATGATGATTTGGTATTAGTACCCGCAACCATTCACATGCGATCCATGGTGGAGGGTACATAAGATTCGGCATGACCGAACTTAACGCTTCTATTTGTTGTAATTCCTACTGTTCTCATATACTATACATTTGCCAAATTTTTATACCCTACACCATAAGATGATAAGGTATATACTAGTATTTATTTTGTCACTCCGTTTGTAACACCTCTAAATATTGATCTGAGACCCCATAAAGTATATATTTTCTTAATCGTCGTAAAATTCTAAGACGATTTAGCCATGTCCGTCTTTCCGTCTGTCCGTCCGTCCGTCCGTCCTTCCGTCCGTCCTTCCGTCCGTCCGTCCGTCCGTCTGTTGTTATCACGCTACAGTCCGTAGTAATAGTGCTAGGTTGATCAAATTTGGTATAAATATTGTTATAGTTGCAGGTTGTTTGGGATTACAAATGGGCCATATCGGTCAATGTTTTCATATAGCTTCCCTATAGAGGTCGCTCTAAAATACGGGTTTTGAGCCATAGATGCCACATTTTTAAAGAAATTTAGCACAAACACAGGGCGGTATTTTATCACCACTCCTGTGGGTCACTACTATAAATAGTCTCCTAAGGATACTAACGGATGAAGGACTTAAACCAGTCTGTTACGCAGATGACGTTATAATACTTCTGAGGGGGAAGAATCCTAATCAACTTTGTAGAAGGGCCGAAACGGCTCTAAAAATTGCATATGACTGGGCTCGACCGAGAGGCCTAAATGTAAACCCAGAAAAGACAGAGATATGTCTGTTCACAAGGAAAGCGAAGATTGGTCAGTATGATGACCCGCATTTCCTAAACAAAACAATTCCAGTTTCCAACAGGGTTAAATACTTAGGTGTTATCCTGGACAGGAAACTAAATTGGAAGTGCCACATAGAAGAACGAGCAAACAAGGCTCACATATGCTGGGCACTATGTAGAAGAGCCATTAGCTCAAAATGGGGCCTTAATCCAAGTATGACACAATGGCTCTACAAGAGCGTAATCAGACCTATTTTGACTTACGCATCAGTAGTGTGGTGGACATCAATGAAGAATAAGTGCAACATAATGATATTACAAAAGGTCCAACGAATGTGTTGTCTCGGCATAAGCGGGACAATGAGGACCACATCCAGTAGGGCATTGGAGACGATCTTGAATATCCAACCAATAGAAATACAGATTAGATATGAAGCTGCCCTCACGGCGACGAGGCTCAAAGTGATGGGCGAATGGATCGAAAGCGATCACGTGTCATATCATCAAAAGATAGCTGAGGTAGTGACGGTGGATTTAACTGACATATCATCAGTATCCGACAGAATACCTGAAAGATCAATGGTTGCTGAGTGTGAGACCATGATACCAGACAGACAATCCTGGATTGATGGAACCGTAGTACAGACAACATCTGGAAATTGCTGTTATACAGATGGATCGAAACTAGGGGAGAGAACGGGGCTAGGACTTTACATCGAAGAACCGGAAACCGAACTCTTATTCCGTCTGCCAGACCATAACACAGTCCTGCAGGCGGAAGTCCGAGCAATTACAGAATGTGTGAGCTGGCTTGGGACTAACACAAGACCAACAAAAGTGAATATTTTCACAGATAGCCAAATGGCTATTAGGGCGATAACGTCTAGAACGGTGAGGTCGAGGACCGTTTTAGATTGTAAAATGGCGATTAACGCCTACTCCGAATACGGCACTATATGCATCATATGGGTGCCTGGCCATTGCGGAGTAAGGGGTAACGAGAAAGCAAACGCCTTGGCATCTAGAGCCAGAGACTTGCAAACAACAACATTAGAGAACGCAAAACCCTTCAGAGTTATGCGTTCTGAACTACAAATATGGGCGAAGAACGCCCATATCACGCTATGGAATAGTGAAAACGTTGGGCAGACAACGAAGGTCTTGTGGGGTGACCCAAACGAGGACAAGGCCAAGACCTTACTGAGATTGAGCAAGGTAGAAATTAGTAAGATCATGGGCGTCCTTACAGGACACACATGCTTACAAGCACACCTACATAGGATAGGAGTTGTAGATGACAGCATATGTAGGGCATGCGGGGAGGATGATGAAACGTTGGAGCATTTCCTCTGCCACTGCCCAGCGTTCGCCAACAATAGATCACGTTTCTTAGGAAATGATGCTATACCAGACTTGACCCAACTTAGGGGCGTAGACTGGAAGAAAATTAAGGACTATGTCGACAGTACAGAGTTCCTAAAATAGCTTACCGACCTTTCTAAATAATAACAATTAGAGCGCACAACAGGCCGAATACTGGCTTACGTGTATGTCCAAGGACATGAGGTGGAATTTCACCGCCTCCTCTTCTCAACCTAACCCTAACCTAACCTAGCAGAAACTATGCAGTTTGTATTCTGTTTTGACAAGAATTTATCCCAGGAAAAATTTCACATATCGTTTTCACATATTTTGTTATAGTCACCCTATAGAGGTCGCTCCAAAATATATGTATTTAAGCCATATAAATACAATATTTCCTAAGCATTTTAACTGAATCTTTGCAGTTTGTATTTAATTAAGACAAGAATTCATCGCAGTAATTTTTTTTTTAATCAGTTCATATTTTGTTATAGTCCACCTATCGATGTCGCTCCCAAAAAGGCTTATTTAAGCCATAAACACCACATTTTCTAAGAAATTTAGCTGAAACTTTGCAGTTTATATTCTATTTTGGCAAGAATTCACCTCAATGAAATGTACGAAAATGTACTATAAAACTTATACAAATAAAACTTTAGTTGTTGTAGTCCCCGCCATAAATACCACATTTTTCAGGTGAAGAGTTTGGCTAAAGAATTTGCGGCCTAAAAATTGCAGCGTTCTTTTCTTGTAATAATTTATTTTAAACAAAAAGGATCGTTTCATGATTTTCTCCATATCCAAAGATGTTTCTAGTAACAATATTGAATGCAATCCATGATGGAGGGTATGCAAGATTCGGCATGGCCGAACATAACGCTTTTACTTGTTCAATATAGAGGCCAACCGGGACATGGTTCAGTTCATCCGAAGCCTCAATAAATATAAATTACTTAAATTCGAGTCTTCTTTAATTATACCCTCACTTTAGTGTGACGAGGGTATATATCATTTGCTACGGAAAAAAGTGTAACACGTCGAAGGAGTGACCTAAGACCCCAAGTATGTTCGGAGGAAATCCGTTTTGGGTCATTTTAAGTCGAATGAGCAATGTCCGTCCGTCTGTCTGTCTGTGTATCTGCTGGCTGGTGCGCACGATAACTCTCGAAAGGAGTAACCGATTGACCTCAAATTTGATATGTGGTAATATTTTTTTATATCTCCGGCTAAGTTCGAAGATGGGCCATATTGGTCCACTCCTTCTAGTACCTCCCCCACAAAGGGTTAAAATGTTGTGAAATATTGATTCTTTAATAACTGCTGTACTACTTATTCGAATCTTTTGAAATTTCACACATAGTATTAGCTTATTAGTCGCTATCAACTCGAGAAAAATGGGCGAAGTCGCCACGTCCCTTTTGGTACCTCCCACACAAATGCACCATTTTGCACCAAAAGTTAACAGCCTATTACATTAATAACAGTGTATAAAAATACTTGAAATTTTGTACAGTATTATGCTTTTATATTGCCTACAGTCCAGGGAAAAATGGGTGTTGTTGCCACGCCCCTTTTGGTACCTCCCACACAAAGGTACCTTTTTGCACCAAAAGTTAACAGCTTACAACATTACTACTAGTGTATAAAAATACTTGAAATTTTGTACAGTGTAATGTTTTTATAGTGTCTATAGCCCTGTGAAAAATGGGCGTTATTGCCACGCCCCTTTTTGTACCTCCCACACAAAATGCCCAAATCATACCACAATTTAATATCTCATAATGTTTTTACCAGTGCACATAAATGCTTATAATTCGGCACTGTGCAATGAATTTAAAGTATCTAATGTTCAGCGAAAAATAGATGTATTATATAAACGTCTTCTGGTAACTCCCACACAAATTGACAGAATAATTCGAGTAATATTCAATATTACATTACTTACAAAGTGCGGGTATACTTAAGTCGGTTTACCCGACTGAAACTTTCTTACTTGTTTTTGGGGTTTTTTGTTCAATAATAGTTTAGAGGCAATGACTGGCGAAAGTTTTCGCAAAATTTAGATATTGAATATTTAAATCTGTAATATAGCTAATTTATTTACTAGTCTCTCTCAATCGATCAGGTTTTAGGCGAAAAGTACTGTCATTTTTTTTGCAAAAATCTCTTAAATAGTTTCAACTTTATTAATAATCCTTCTTTTTAATATTTCATATGACAGAATAAATTTATTTAAATTTGTCTTCCTTTAGATCAATACGATTCCAAATATTCCGATGAATCGGATTATCATGAAGAGTATGATAATTCCGGTTACCGTTACAAAGGACCACAAATAAATTTTCCTCTAACGAAAAAAGATATTGATGTTTTAATCGATTTATTCCGCAAGAAAAAGGTAAGCAGTCCAGGGATCTCTCTCCTGCTTAAAATACAAATAAATATTAAATCAAATTTTTCTATTTTTTTCCTTCAGTCAAATCGCCTTCATGCCCGTTATGTGGGCGCGATACTTAAGGAAGCAGCCCTCAAATTGCGCACATTGCCCAATTTGAATACGGCCTCGACAGCCATTTCCAAACAGATCACCATTTGTGGAGATTTGCATGGCAAATTGGATGATTTGCTGGTGGTGTTTTATAAGGTGAGATGAAAAATTTGAAAATTTTAACTTTTCATCAAAAGCTATGTGCACTTTTTTTGAGTTTATTGTGCTAAAGCACTGAAGCTGGTAATAATATTGGTTTTTTTGTTTGTGATTTTTCTAGAATGGCCTACCCTCTTCGGAGAATCCCTATGTCTTCAATGGTGATTTTGTGGATCGTGGCAAAAAGGGTCTGGAAGTTTTCCTTTTGCTGTTGGCCTGCTTCCTGGCATTTCCCAATGGTGTATTCCTCAATCGTGGCAATCATGAGGATTCGGTGATGAATGCCCGCTATGGTTTCATACGTGAAGTTCAATCCAAATACAGAGTAATTATCAACGGTCAATGGACTGAAATCATTTTTGAATTATATAAAACATGTCCTGTGGTTCTTCCCTGTCCTCAGCCCTAAATCATTTCGAGTTAATACCTTTAATGGTTATAACATTCTCTCACACTCTCTTTGTTTTTTTTATTCCCTTTCAGCGTAATTCCACGAAATTGCTACGTCTCATTGATGAAGTTTATCGTTGGTTACCATTGGGTACCGTAATTAATAGCCGAGTGTTGGTGGTGCACGGTGGGATATCAGATACAACCAATTTGGATTTAATTAAAAGTCTCGATCGTGGCAAGGTAAGTGTGACCATCACACCAGAAAGATGGAAGGACGGACAGACTATGTGGCTGAGTGTCACCAAAAGTGTGAATCATTCAGTGTCCCTTTTCATTAGTCGTCAGCAAAAAATGAACGAAGGGTCATAATATCCCTGATGAATGGAAGCATAAATGTTTGGCTGGATAGTTAAGCTTTGCTAGAGTTCATTGAATTTATTTAGTTTTCTATAGTGAACACATTTTAGTCGTCATTTACTTTTTTACTTTGAATCCTCTTTGTCCTGTCTAGAGGAGCTGCTACTCGTCTCTATTTTTTTCATTCCAGCTCCTGGCTGCCTGCAGGGGGTGAGTTGTGGCCATTGCTATAAAAGGTCATTTCTCTTTTTCACTGAATTGCAGGTGGGGAAGGGGCGAGGGGGTGATTGTTGTGTGGTCGTCGTACTTTTCCTTCTTTCCAGACAATTTGTTACAATTCAGTGGTCCGTTAAAATATACATTATTATATGTTTGGTTTTATGACTTTCTTCTTCGTCTTCGTTTTCTGTAATTTCTAATTCGATGGTAATAAATTGATATGTTCTCGAATAAGTTTAATTAAAATGTTAAACTTTCTTCTGTGTTGACAATACTCACAAACAAAGAAGACATACATTTCTGCCACTAAAGATATAAATTGGAAAATAGGATTAAACTAATAATAAAAAAATATAAAGTAATATATAATAGATGACCCCACTAGTCATCGGCTATATAAGTAGAGAAGATGACCCCACTGGTCATCTACTGTCGAGTAAATAGCCCCACTGGTCATCTACTGTAGAGTAGATGGTTCCACTAGTCATGTACTGTAGAGTAGGTCACCCCACTGATCATCAACTGAAGACTAGATGACCTCACTGGTCATCTACTATAGAGTAGATGACCCCTCCGGTCATCTACAACAGATTAGATGACCCCTCCGGTCATCTACAACAGATTAGATGACCCCTCTGGTTATCTACTATAGAGAAGATAACACCACCGGGCATCTACCATAGAGTAGATGACCCCACTAGTCATCTACTACACACCACTGGTCGTCTACTATGCACCATCGACTACTATAGAGTAGATGACGCCACTGGTCATCTTATGTAGTGTAAATGGCCCCATTTGTCATCTACTATATAGTAGATAACCCCACTAACCATCTACTGTAGAGTGGATCTTCTGTTGAGTAGATGACCGCAGTAGCCATCTTATGTTGAGTAGATGACCGCAGTAGCCATCTTCTGTTGAGTAGATGACCGCAGTAGCCATCTTCTGTTGAGTAGATGACCGCAGTAGCCATCTTCTGTAGAGTAGATAACACCACGTATCATCTTCAATAGAGGAGATGACCCCACCAGTCATCCACTATAGAGTAGATGACCCCACTGGTCATCTACTATAGAGTAAATGACCCCTCTGATCATCTACAATAGATTAGATGATCCCACTGGTCGACTGCTATAGTGTAGATGACCCCACTGGTCGACTGCTATAGCATAGCTGACCCTACTTGTCGACTACTATAGAGTCGATTTCTCCACTGGTCATCTTCTATAGAGTAGGTGACCCCACCGATCGACTACTATAGATTAGATGACCCTATTAGTCGTCTACTGTACATGAGATGACCTTACTAGTCGTATACTATAGAGTAGATGACCCCACTAACCGTCTACTGTAGAGTAGATGACCCCACTGGTCATCTTCAGTTGAGTCGAGTAGATAACACCGCTGATCATATTCAATAGAGTAGACAACCCCACTGGTCGTCTACTGTAGAGTATGTGGTCCCAATAGTCATGTACTGTAGAGTAGATGACCCCATCTCTCATCAACTGTAGACTAGATGACCTCACTGGTCATCTGCTAAAGAGTATATGACCTCACTGGTCATATACTAAAGAGTAGATGACCTCACTGCTCATCTACAATAGAGTAGATGACACCTCCGGTCATCTACTATAGAGTAGATGACGCAACTGGTCATCTACTCTACAGATGACCCTAATGGTAGTATAATATAGAGTAGATGATCCTACAAATCGTCAACTAAAAAGTAGATGACCCCAAAAATCCCAAAAATCTACAATAGAGTATATGACCCACAAATCATCTAGTGTAGAGTAGATAACCCCACTGATCGTCTACTGTAGAGTATATGGTCCCATTTGTCATCTACTGTAGAGTATATGACTTGTCATCTACTGTAGAGTAGATGACTTGTCATCTACTGTAGAGTAGATGACTTGTCATCTACTGTAGAGTAGATGACTTGTCATCTACTGTAGAGTAGACGACTTGTCATCTACTGTAGAGTAGACGACTTGTCATCTACTGTTGAGTAGACGACTTGTCATCTACTGTAGAGTAGGTGACCCCACTGATCATCAACTGAAGACTAGATGACCTCAATGGTCAGCTACATTAGAGTAGATGACCCCACTGGTCATCTAATATAGAGTAGACGACCCCACTGGTCCTCTACTATTGAGTAAATGACCCCTCTGCTCATCTACAATAGAGTAGATGACCCCTCCGGTCATCTACTATAGATTAGTTGACCCCACTGGTCGTCTACTCTATAGTAGATGATCGGAGGGGTCTTCTACTTTATCGTAGATGAGCAGAGGGGTCATTTACTCTATAGTAGAGGCCAGTGGGGATGACCCCAATGGTCATCTACTATAGAGTAGATGACCCCACTGGTCATACACTATAGTGTAGATGACCCCACTGGTCATACACTATAGAGTAAATGAACCCTCTAGTCATCTACAATAGAATAGATGACCCCGCTGGTCGAGTCCTGTAGTGTAGATGACCCCACTTGTCGTCCACAATATAGTAGATTTTGCCACTGATCGACTACTATATGTAGATTAAATGACCCCTCTGGTCATTTCAATAAAGTAGATGATCCCACTGGTCGACGGCTATAGTGTAGATGACCCCACTTGTCTACCATTATAGAGTAGATTTCTCCACTGGTCATCTTCTTTAGAGTAGGTGACTCCACTGGTCGATTACTATAGAGTAGATGACCCACTGGTCATCTTCCATATAGTAAATGAATCACTGGTCATCTTCCATATAGCAAATGAACCACTGGTCATCTTCCATATAGTAAATGAATCAACTGGTCATATTCTGTAGAGTAAATGGTCTATAGAGTAGATGACCCCACTGGTTATCTTCAGTTGTGTAGATGGCCGCAGTGGTCATCTTCAGTTGAGTAGGTGGCCGCAGTGGTCGCCTTCTGTATAGTAGATAACACCACTGAAAATCTTCAATAGAGTAGATGACTCCACCAGTCATCTACTATAGAGTAGATGACCCCAGCTGTCATCTACTATAAAGTAGATGGCCACACTGGTCATCTATTATAGAGTAAATGACCGCTCTGGTCATCTACGATAGAGTAGTGCCCCACTTGTCATATATTGTCTACTCTATAGTAGACGACCAGTAGGGCAATTTATTGTAAAGCTGACTATCATGAGGACCAATATAGTTATTTTTAGTCAATGGTAGGCAATCACTTTGGATATTTACAGTATAGTATTCTACCAATAGTACCATTTAGACCTTTAGTAGAAAACCAGTGGAGATATTTAATCCATTTCACTTATTACCACTTTCCTCTTCTCTGTCGTCCCCAGCTCTGTGTTCATTCTTTATGAGCCCTTATTGTTTAACATTCAATCTTTTCACTAAAAATTTATATAATTTTCAATAGTATTCGTTTCACATTTACACTCTTTCTTTTGTTCGAAAGAAAAGACACCTGCTTCCTTGGAAACCCCCCCTAGTGACCTTTTCGTAGTTTTCCGTTTCTAGAATTTTATAAAGTTTTTCTATTATATTTATTGCCGTTAAAATCCCCTTCATGGCACGTGGTCTTTTTGAAGAGTCCTGCTTTGCCATAATAAATTTTGTCATATTTTATTTGATATTTAGCTAAATCAAAAGCACATCCGGTTTTTCTATTTTCAAAAGAAACAGCGATACGATGAAGTTTGCAGCAGTGTGCAGTGGGAGCATCGAAATGGAAACATAAAACCTTTCAATATCCCCTTTAGTTGTTCTTAGTATTTATTTAGTAGTGCTTGGAGAAGAAACGAACTCTCCTGAAATAAAACAGAAACGTGTCATTGCGATGTCGAACCGAAGCGACATAACCACTGATAGCATGATATCCTTGAGGTAGTCATTCCTTTTATACCTCCTTATCGTCCTTGTCGATATTCCATCCGTTTGGAGCCGTTATCATTGAATACTCAGCGAGAACAAATGTTCCAGTTCATTACACAGAGTATATTAAAACTAATAACATTCATAACCATTGGGATTGGATGACCGACGAAGCGATACATTTCATAGCCAACTACATAGCAAAGGACAATGCACCAAAACCGGCCACGTAGCATCCGTGTTGCTAAACCTATATTTCCTTTACTGACATCTTCCGTTTTTTTTCCTTTTTTATTGCCTCTCTATAACTTCCTGTATTTTTTATCGATTTTTTTCTATAAACGTTTCCGTTTTGGATTGGCCACCTCAACTACCGCTGATGATTATGGCTGGGACGACTGCCGCCATTGCTTCGCTATCCGTGTTTTTGTTCGCTCTGTCCTGGCTGTGTAGTATGTTTCAATATTGCGACCTCCGGTGGAACAGACAGGTGGTGAAGGCATCGATAAAGTTGAATGGAAACAGGTAAGTTCATTTTTTCACTTTTTATTTCATTGATATCAAATAAGCTTAATTGCAACAACATCGAAAACAATATTCAAGCTAAAAGTCAATACAAAATACTTGTAACAAAGCCATATCTATTGATTAATTTCTGAACGTAAAGTTATTGTTTATTATTATTATTATTGATGGAAACAAATTTAATACTCGGGTATTTATTCCAGCTCAATCAAAGTGGAGCAATACCATGACACAGTGGTTTGAAAAAATTAATTTTGAAAAATATATAATAGACAATAGTAGAATTTTCTCTGTAGTAGACATCAATTTTGTTAAAAATAATTACAACCTAGCTCCATAGCAGATAATCATAACGGTAATTTATTCCATAGCAGACAATCAATAGGGTCATTTACACTATGGCAGACAATCAGTAGAGGCATTATTTACTCTATGTTAGACGACAAGTATTCACGACCATAGTATACATCCCGTAGGACTATTTGCCTTATAGTAGATGATAACTCTTAGAAGTATTATCTACTCTATAGTAAACGATATGTAGTGGCATTGTCGACGAAAAGTAGTGTTATCATTTACTCTATAGTGCGACTAGTGGCACAATTTAGTCTATATTAGATGACCAGTATAAACATTTACTCTATATGTAGTATAGCTCCAGTAGGGTCTATAGTAGATTATTGGTAGGGTCCTTTACTCTGTAGACAATCGTTAGGACAAATTACTCTACAGTAACATCACTAGGGTCATTTACTATATAATAGACGATCAAAAGGGTTAATAGACCACCAGTAGGGCCATTTCTTGCAGGTTAATTTTCATGTATCCTATAGTATACTAAGACAAGAGTCATTTGCTCTACAGAAGACGACCTTTAGGGCCATCTACTCTATAGCATAGTACCGGCAGGGCAATTTAATCTATATTAGATTACGTGTATGTATATTTACTCCATAGCTTATGATCAGTAGTGACATTTATTCTGTAGTGGATGATCAATAGACCCATCAATTCTATTGTCGATGCAATATATTGCATACGACCGATATCTATCTTATTGTAGATGGCCATTAGGACCATCTATAACATGGTAGATGGCCAGCAGGGACATCTATTATACAGAAGTCGATGAGAGTGGTCATGTAATGTAAGTAATATTGTGTATCAGAAGAGCGGTGCGATCTACTTTATTGCTCAACGACCAGTAGACCACCTACTATATACCAACCAGTTGGGCTACTTAGTACATAGTCAGGTGGGGTTAGTTATTCTATAATAGACAACGAGTGAGGTCATACATTATATTGTAGAGGAGCAGTGGGGTAATATTTGTTATAGTAGACGGCCAGTGGGGTCGCATATTTTATAGTAGTTGACGAGTGGAGCCAACTAATATGTAATAGAAAAACGACCTTATAGAAGATCACCGGCTTGTAGGTCCATCTACTCTACAGCAGACCACCAGTAGGATCATCTATACTATAGTGAACAATCAGTTTGTTCATTTGTTCTATAGTAGACGCGATTAGGGCAACCTATATTGGTGGCCTAATGTGGTAGGGCCATCTATACTATACATAATACAACCAGTGCGTCCATCTGTTCTATACTAGTAGACAACCATCTATCCCACAGTATACGACCAATGGGGTTATCTACTCTATTCCAAACGACCAATCCGACCACCTGCTCTAAATTAGATGATATGTTGGTCATCTAGAAGGCCATTGGGTATTCTACCCTATACCAGGCTACCATTGAACAAATATTCTCTACAATGGACAACGAGTGTCACATGCCTTATAGTAGACTATCAGTAGAGTCATCTAATATATAGTAGACGATCAGTAAAGTCATTTACTATATAGTAGACGATCAGTAGAGTAATTTGCTCTATAGTAGACGACTACAACTCTTTAGTGACCAGTAAGATTATTTACTCTATATTACACGACCAGTGAGACCATCTTTCTTTATTAGGCGACAAGTGGGACACCTATTCTATAGTAGACGATCAGTGAGGCAACATATTCTATAGTAGACGACTAGAGGGGCTACATAGTTTATAGTATGCAGCCAGTGAGATCGTTTACTCTCTTTTAGACTTCCAGTAAGATCATCAACTCTCTTTTAGACTTCCACCTTTTCTATAGTGGACGATCCGTGGGGTTACCTTTAACTATTCTATAGTTGACGGCCAGTGATATCATCTCTATATTAGACGATTAGACAGTACTCGTATACGAGCAGTGGGATCGTCTACTCTATGTAAATCGACCAGTGAGATATACATACTCTATGTGAAATCATGTACTCTATGTAAGACGACTTATGGAGCCGCCTATGCTATAGTAGATGACCAGTGAGAGCATCTACTCTATTGTAGACTACCAGTGAGATCATCTACATTACATTATACGACCAGTGGTCCAACCTATTCTAAAGTAAAAGATCAGTGAGGCCACTTATTCTATAGTATACGAGCAATAATGCCACCTACTACTTAGTAGGTAACCATTGAGATAATCTACTCTATATTAGGCGACAAATAGAACCTTCTATGCTATAGTAGTCGACCACAAGGCGACTGCTTGTTCACCTATTCTGTATTAGCGACCAGGCGATAATAGGCGACCAGTAAGGCCGCCTATTCTATAGTAGGCGATCACTGAGATTATCTATTTCTTTTCAGACGATCAGTGGGGCTACCTATTGTGTAACAGACGACCAGTGAAATCATCATCTCTGTAGAAGACGACTTGTGGAGCCGCATATTATATAGTAGACGACCAGTGAGATCATTTCCTCTATTTTAGACGACCAGTGGGGTTACCTATTGTGTAATAGACGACCAGTGAGGCCACATATTCTATAGTAGATGACCAGTGCGGCCACCTATTCTAGACCTGTAGGATCATATGCTCTATACTAGGCAACCAGTATGATCATCTACAATATTATTCGACCAGTGTGATCATTCACAATATTATTTGACCAGTGGGGCCACCTATTTTATAGTATACGACTAGTGAGATCATCTACTATTATGTTACACGACCAGTGGGCCAGATATTCTGTAGCATACGAGCAGTGAGATCATTTACTATATTTAGACTTCCAATTATATCATATAATCTATAGTAGACGATACGTGGGCCCACCTGTTCTATAGTAGACGACCAGTGGGACCACCTATTCTATAGTAGGCGGTCAGTGAGATCATCTACTTTATATTAGACGAATAGTGAAATTATCTACTTTTTATTAGACGAACAGTGGGGCTAAAAATTGTGTAATATACAACCAGTGAGATTATCTACTCTATAGTAGACTACTTGTGGAGCCGCATATCATATAGTACACGACCAGTGAGATTATCTATTCAATTTTAGACGACCAGTGTGGCTACTAGAGTAGGTGACCAATAATATCATATGCTCTATATTAGGCAACCAGTATGATCATCCACAATATTATTTGACCAGTGGGGCCACCTATTTTATAGAATACGACTAGTGAGATCATCTACTATTATATTACACGACCAGTGGGCCAGATATTCTGTAGCTTCTAATTATATCATATATTCTATAGTAGACGATACGTGGGCCCACCTGTTCTATAGTAGACGACCAGTGGGACCACATATTCTATAGTAGGCGGTCAGTGAGATCATCTACTTTATATTAGACGAATAGTGAAATTATCTATTCTATATTAGACGAACAGTGGGGCTAAAGATTGTGTAATAGTGGACCAGTGAGATCATCTACTCTATAGTAGACGACTTGTGTAGCCGCATATTATATAGTAGACGACCAGTGAGATCATCTACTCTATTTTATGCGACCTGTAGGGGTTACCTATTGTGTAATAGATGACCAGTGAGATCATCTACTCTATAGTAGACGACTTGTTTAGCCGCATATTATATAGTAGACGACCAGTGAGATCATCTACTCTATTTTAGGCGACCAATGGGGTTACCTATTGTGTAATAGACGACCAGTGAGATCATCTACTCTATTTAAACTACCAGCAAGAACACTGATCTCTCATTCTATAGTTTTAGACCAGTGAGATAGTGTACTCTATTTTAGGCTCCAAGTGATATAATTTACTCTATAGTAGACGACCGTTGGGGGGTTGATTAGTGGGGTCACCTACTCTATAGTAGACGGTCAGCGTTGTCATCTACTCCATAGGAAACGACCATTGGGGTAATATACTTTAGAGTAGATGATCAGTAGGGTCATATACTCAGTAGTACACTACCAGTGGTGTCATCTTCTCTATAGTAGATGTGGGGTTATCCACTCGGCGGCCGGAAGTTGGACCTCAAGAAAACGCACCCCAAATTGAAAATGAAAGTGCGCCTCAAATTTGGGATCTATTTTCGTTACAAAAACTGATTTAGGAAATTACACTCCAATCAAGAAAACAGCATGAAATGACAATAAACCCCAAAAAAACTAAGAATTGTTATCTTCCTAAATCTGGGGAGTACGCAATACGCAATACTACACGTATACAAACCTATTTTCTAATTATAAATATACTCCTGTGCGGTCGGCCTACGGCCTGCGGCCTCTGTTTAAGACTTTCTCCTATGGACAGGATCCAAAGTTGGCAACGTGGAGCAAATCTTCTATGCGTAGCCTCTCCTGTTTCTAAATTAATAGATGAAAATAAGCCCCAAAAACCAGACAAGAAATGAAAGTAAACCCCAAAAAGCAGACAAAAAATGAAATTAAGCCCCAAATAAAATTGTTGTTGTTTGATATGTTATTTTTTGGGGACCATATTCATAAAAATAGCGGGGTGTATTTTCCTGGGGTTTCATTCCGCCTATCCACTCTACAGATGACGATCAGTGAGATAATTTACTCTATACGAGACGACCTGTGGAGTCATCTACTTTACAGTAGATGATCAGTAGGGTCATCTACTTTACAGTAGACTATCAGTAGGGTCATCTACTTTACAGTAGATGATTAGTAGGGTCATCTACTTTATAGTAAACGACCGGTAGTGACATCTATTTTATAATAGGAGACTTGAGGGGTAATGTGCTCAACAGCAAACCAAGTTTTTTCTAAAAAAAAATGTTGACAGATTAAAAAAAATCTCATTGCTATTTTCCACGTGACCTATCACTGTGTTTGACGAAAAATTTTCAATATTTGGTGCAATCGTCAAATATACTAACAATAAATCGTCGTCCATTCGAACATTTTGCTAAAATTCCGATAACATGTGTCCATCAATTTTAATCCACTTTTACATGCAGTAAACGAAAAATTTTTAACTGCTAAAGCTATGCGAAGTGAAAAAATGGCTAACCCAATTTCCCATATACCATAAATCCCACCAACCACACACATTCATGCTCAAAATCATTTCATGGGTGACAAGGAGGACAAGGACAGCAAAATGTTGCGGAAATAAACTGAGTACAAATATTTAAACAACAAAAAGCATAAATCCTCAAATAAATCGACCAAAAGGATGTTAAGGACATGATGCCAGGAGTGTGGTGTGAGTACGGCATACTCATAATTTGTACTTTACACTATTGAAATAAATGGACATTGGCATATTCCTCTTTCCACATGGAATTTATCAACAACTTTTAGGCATGCATGCCAACAAATATGAATATATTCGGAGGTTAGATCCTTTTTCGTCCTTTTTTAAACGAGAAAATATTATGTGGTCTTTAACAAACTTCTAAATAAAATTCCAATGAAATTAAACGATTTTTGGTGACGGCATTTTTTAGTTCTTATCCTGATTTAATGATGTCCTTCATGTCCATGAAATGAAAACATAACATTTTCAAGTTGCCAGTTTTTTAATATTTAGTTATCAATTTCATGTGGTTTTCCAAAAAATCATTAAAGACATAAGTGGACCTTTTTTCTGGGATGTTCAAACGAAACGCTGATAATCCTGTAAGGTCTTAACTTTGAAATATTCCACAACAACCTCAAAAAAGGTAAACCCACCCTAAACACTTTTTGGTTGATTCACCCAATTCGGGAGTAAATAAAATCCTTATTACCAGTTTTACAATATTATCCCAGAATTTCATATTTCTTAGTTCTCTTTGGTACGAGTATTTATTTTAAAGATTAAATTATTTCCAAGAAACTATATACACGTCCATTGTGGCTGCTGGCAGGGAACATGTTGTGGTGGCTCAGCTGAGGGGTGTTTTGGTTCCTTGGAAGCATCTGAAAAGCTTCTAACGATCATGTCAGTCATTGGGGTAGACTCTAGTGGCTGTGTAAAGGTCAGAAGAATTTTAATTTAATTTGCCATCTCACAGAACCCCTAACCGCACGTCAAGCTTGGCAAATTAAATAATATATTATAAATTAGAGACTACTTATACGTGCTCTTAGTTGTCATAAATGCATAAATAAAAAGGACACATTTATAAGTTCTCTCAGTCACACAGGACATTCGAGGGAAAATGTATCCTTAGTCGGTGGACAGACATAACATTATATTAACAAACTTATATGGCATGCATATTTATTACACAAATTTTATAAAAATTCAGATAAATTGAAAAGGACAGACTGATAGATGGACAGATGGAATAATAAAATTGCAATAAATCGAAATTATACCATAAATATTATAGATTAATTGATGGGTAGCAAAAAAAGAGCCTCAGATGAATAGCAGTGACCAACGGACAGATGGATTATCAAACATCACATCGAATCTCAAGTACCGTAGGCAGATAGACAGACTGGTGGAATGTCCACAAATGTATAGTCCAATGAGCAGACCAATGAGTAGTTGAGCAAGCGAAGGGACCAATGAACAGATAAATGATCAAACATACAAAGTTACAATATGACAGACAGGGAGGTGGACAAATGGTCGGGCGTGGGGACAGGCCAACGGGTAGATGTGCGACCATTCCAGACTATTGGATGGGTGAATGTAGGTACCAAGCAACCTGAGGTCAGACTGAGGAAATGATGAAGGGGGAATCATTCAAACATCCATTCCGTACCCAGGAACCTGAGGTCGAACTGAGAGAATGATGGACAGAATACATAGCGAATCATTCAAACTTCATTTCCGGAAATTGACTGAATAGACTATCTGAGGTATGAACTAACTGACAAGAAGTAATATGAACTAGTGAGCAAACGAATGAGCGTATTGATGATCAAACATTGTTACATTCTCACGGACGGAGAGGTGGACAAATGGTCGACCAGAAGGACAGGCCAACAGATAGCTAAGCGAAGATAAGTTACAGACCATTCAGGTTATTTCTGGTGAGCGGAAGGGAAGAACGTATAGTAATACCGATGCATAGTTGGACAGTTAGACAAGCGAACAGAGGTATTGAAGAACCTGAGGTCGGACAGACGAAATAACGGACATATAGTTGGACGAATATACTGAGAATAATTCAAACTTCAGCTACTCAAACTTCAGCTACGGGAACAGACATTTCCAATATGCCCAGTCGGCTGAACAGACCAACCGAAGCATAAGCGAAGTAAAGGACCAGCGTTGAGAATGCTGATAGACGGTTAAAATGGACAGAGTGATGATCAAACAAAGTCAAAGATCGTCAATAGACAGGTGGACCATGATGTACAGACACAAGGAGGATCAGTCGTAAAATGTTCGACATTTGAAAATGCAGACGAACAAAAGGTACTGATGTATAGAAAATTACATGAAGAAATGACAAGAGTGCTGATGGACGAATAGATGAACAAATGTTCGGATGAAAGGATGGCTGGCTCAATAGAAAGCCATATTATAAATAAATAGATATAGATAGAGACGGATACATAGAGACACAGATGACGTAACGAAAGAATGTTGGGACATAGGCAAAGTAGGAAGGACAGACATAGTGAACAGAGGGACAACTGGATGGTCAAACAAGGTTACATTCTGGCGAACAGAGAGGTGGGATCATGATCCATCTGAGGGCCAGACCAACTAATAGATGTGCGAACATAAGTTCCAGACCATTCAGCTGAACGGAAGAGAAAGAAGAACGTATAGAAATACAGATGTCTAATTAGACTGATGGATGAGCGAACTGTCGGAAATTGAGATCGGACAGCTGAATTGACGGACGTTTTGTTGGGAGAACACACCGACAATAATTCAAATAATCATATACTGGAACGGACATTTTCTCGATGGTCAGTCTGCAGACAGAACAACCGATGCATGAGCGAACTGAAGCGGAAAAGCTAAGACAATTGACAGAAGATTAAAATGAGCAGAACAATCATAAATTCCGACATATGGACAAATGGTAAATGATGGACGAACATAAGGGGTATCATTCGATAAAATATCGTCGGACATTTAGTAGAAAGACAGGCAAACGATCTATACCGATGTATGTATAATTATAAGTAGACGAAGAGCTGAACAAGTGGGCACACGGATGCATGGACTGAAGCTAGGATAGATATACTGATAGGTTGATCGTGGACAGATCATCGAACGAAAGGATGTGGAAGAAAGGTATGAACTGACTGGCATATAAATGGACGGATCATCTCATAGACCGGATATAACTACCTGAAATATAGGCAGGTTGGAGAGATGCACAGCTGTCGGGACCAAGGGAAAAACGATGGACTGGTACACTCATAGATCTTGGATAAGTGTGAACTTTGATCAGCGGTGTGATCTCTATGACTAAAATTAGGTAGAAGAAAAATGTTTAGATCTTGGATAAGTGTGAACTTTCATCAGCGGTGTGATCTCTATGACTAAAATTAGGTAGAAGAAAAATGTTTAGATATTTCCGGGCCAAAATGCAAGTTCTTGGAGTACCTTCACAGTTGGCCGGAAGCAACTTATTGTTGGCTGTTCTGATACCACATAACGTTCCTCCTACTACGTAGGGTTCCTATATCAGGACGATATCTACTACACCTGTTGTCAGGAGCAGCAATAATGCGGCTGAAGCTGCTTTTGCATTATGAAGGTTAATCTGTAGAATAATTTACAACACTAACATCCACCCCAACAACGGTGTTATCGAACTCCTCGCGCGTATCGTCTAGGAGTATATCCCCATCAGATGCGTTGAGGAGTTCGGAGACTCCTCTCAGCCCTTCAGTGTCCGAAGACATGCAATCGTCGTCGGAAATAGATCGTACCGCCTTTGTGTTGTTGCTTGAGGCTACAGACATTTTTGGCGATCATGGTTCCGCACTTTCAGATGGCTGGGTGGTAACCACGTCAGAAACCTCACCTTTCGTAGTGGGGGCTACATCTTGCTTCTATACCTTCAGAACTATAGTCCCGAAACCATATTTCAGGCTTCCATTTATCCCTTCTATGTAACGGAAAGACTCCCCAGGATCAAGAATCAAGTTGATCTGCCGATTTTGACTATACACATTACCAATCTTGCCAAATCTCCAATTATGGCTGGGCAAACCAGGATTGCAAAGTATGAGCAACTTGAATACGTCTGCAAGTCGCATGATTCTTCTGTAACCCAGGTGAGGGCTCTAGGCGACTAGGGATGACAGTTTTCTCGACGACATCGAACTGGGCGCCCGGTCAGACCTCATTCACTCGACTTAGAGCAACCTTATACAGGTCTACAGACTCTTTATTCTACTTTTCATCTTAAGGCGCAGATAATCGAACGCAGTGACAGATTAATGAACTGACAGAACGGTCAAAGGACGTATAGATACCGACGACCAAATAGACTATTATGGACTAATCTAGAGAGAAAATTAGACAGACAACGAGATGTAGAGAGACCAACAGATATGGATACGGCGCACAGTGGCTCAATGTAAGAAGGAAAATGATTTAGGAAACTTTTCAAGGATTTCAAATATGCCACTATGCAGATTTAATGTATACTTTTTCCTAGAAAATGGGATGAATCAAACATTTTACCGATGAAAAGAGAAAAATCAAATACAAACTATGAAACCGCCGGTAATGAACTTCTTGACTCAATTACATAGAGATAAAGAATTCTTAATTTACAAAATTTGTTCTCTTTCACTAACTCAAATGTAACTTAATTAACTAATTTTTAAGTTTTTCTGAAAAATATCATTATGAGTTGCCTTAATCAAGTGTTTGTCTCTATTCTCGAGAGTTGTTATCACAAATCTATTTAAATAATACTTGAGCTGTGTTTAGTTGTACACTTGGTTCCTTTTTCCTGGCCACCAATTAAGAGTACTCCAAAATAACAACGAAAACTAAAACAACATTTACCCTTTCCTCTTTAGTAGGTCAACATTTGTTTATAAACAGTGTTGTTTGTTTTTGTTTTCGTTGTGTTTCTCTTGAGTAAGATGAAGTGTATAAATAAAATATGGGTGACACACGTACTTAGTACTCTATGACCGACTGTAATGAGTGGGTAATAGGGTGGAGAGAGTTGCAAAATCTTAGAGTTTCGATTCAGAGATTTAGAATAAATAAAATAGCTTACCATAAATAAAATAAAATAAAATAGCTTACCATAAATAAAATAAAATAAAATAAAATAAAATAAAATAAAATAAAATAAAATAAAATAAAATAAAATAAAATAAAATAAAATAAAATAAAATAAAATAAAATAAAATAAAATAAAATAAAATAAAATAAAATAAAATAAAATAAAATAAAATAAAATAAAATAAAATAAAATAAAATAAAATAAAATAAAATAAAATAAAATAAAATAAAATAAAATAAAATAAAATAAAATAAAATAAAATAAAATAAAATAAAATAAAATAAAATAAAATAAAATAAAATAAAATAAAATAAAATAAAATAAAATAAAATAAAATAAAATAAAATAAAATAAAATAAAATAAAATAAAATAAAATAAAATAAAATAAAATAAAATAAAATAAAATAAAATAAAATAAAATAAAATAAAATAAAATAAAATAAAATAAAATAAAATAAAATAAAATAAAATAAAATAAAATAAAATAAAATAAAATAAAATAAAATAAAATAAAATAAAATAAAATAAAATAAAATAAAATAAAATAAAATAAAATAAAATAAAATAAAATAAAATAAAATAAAATAAAATAAAATAAAATAAAATAAAATAAAATAAAATAAAATAAAATAAAATAAAATAAAATAAAATAAAATAAAATAAAATAAAATAAAATAAAATAAAATAAAATAAAATAAAATAAAATAAAATAAAATAAAATAAAATAAAATAAAATAAAATAAAATAAAATAAAATAAAATAAAATAAAATAAAATAAAATAAAATAAAATAAAATAAAATAAAATAAAATAAAATAAAATAAAATAAAATAAAATAAAATAAAATAAAATAAAATAAAATAAAATAAAATAAAATAAAATAAAATAAAATAAAATAAAATAAAATAAAATAAAATAAAATAAAATAAAATAAAATAAAATAAAATAAAATAAAATAAAATAAAATAAAATAAAATAAAATAAAATAAAATAAAATAAAATAAAATAAAATAAAATAAAATAAAATAAAATAAAATAAAATAAAATAAAATAAAATAAAATAAAATAAAATAAAATAAAATAAAATAAAATAAAATAAAATAAAATAAAATAAAATAAAATAAAATAAAATAAAATAAAATAAAATAAAATAAAATAAAATAAAATAAAATAAAATAAAATAAAATAAAATAAAATAAAATAAAATAAAATAAAATAAAATAAAATAAAATAAAATAAAATAAAATAAAATAAAATAAAATAAAATAAAATAAAATAAAATAAAATAAAATAAAATAAAATAAAATAAAATAAAATAAAATAAAATAAAATAAAATAAAATAAAATAAAATAAAATAAAATAAAATAAAATAAAATAAAATAAAATAAAATAAAATAAA
The DNA here is from genome assembly GCA_963930755.1 of Eudasyphora cyanicolor. NCBI lineage: Eukaryota > Metazoa > Arthropoda > Insecta > Diptera > Muscidae > Eudasyphora > Eudasyphora cyanicolor. The sequence continues at coordinate 28,783,950 of OZ005735.1, forward strand.
ATAAAATAAAATAAAATAAAATAAAATAAAATAAAATAAAATAAAATAAAATAAAATAAAATAAAATAAAATAAAATAAAATAAAATAAAATAAAATAAAATAAAATAAAATAAAATAAAATAAAATAAAATAAAATAAAATAAAATAAAATAAAATAAAATAAAATAAAATAAAATAAAATAAAATAAAATAAAATAAAATAAAATAAAATAAAATAAAATAAAATAAAATAAAATAAAATAAAATAAAATAAAATAAAATAAAATAAAATAAAATAAAATAAAATAAAATAAAATAAAATAAAATAAATAAAATAAAATAAAATAAAATAAAATAAAATAAAATAAAATAAAATAAAATAAAATAAAATAAAATAAAATAAAATAAAATAAAATAAAATAAAATAAAATAAAATAAAATAAAATAAAATAAAATAAAATAAAATAAAATAAAATAAAATAAAATAAAATAAAATAAAATAAAATAAAATAAAATAAAATAAAATAAAATAAAATCAAATCAAATCAAATCAAATCAAATCAAATCAAATCAAATCAAATCAAATCAAATCAAATCAAATCAAATCAAATCAAATCAAATCAAATCAAATCAAATCAAATCAAATCAAATCAAATCAAATCAAATCAAATCAAATCAAATCAAATCAAATCAAATCAAATCAAATCAAATCAAATCAAATCAAATCAAATCAAATCAAATCAAATCAAATCAAATCAAATCAAATCAAATCAAATCAAATCAAATCAAATCAAATCAAATCAAATCAAATCAAATCAAATCAAATCAAATCAAATCAAATCAAATCAAATCAAATCAAATCAAATCAAATCAAATCAAATCAAATCAAATCAAATCAAATCAAATCAAATCAAATCAAATCAAATCAAATCAAATCAAATCAAATCAAATCAAATCAAATCAAATCAAATCAAATCAAATCAAATCAAATCAAATCAAATCAAATCAA